>JACEFO010000808.1:0-45347 GCA_015342445.1 Digitaria exilis | reverse complement strand
AGGAAGAATCGCATCCCTCAGTTCGCTTCATCCAAAGTCGGCAGAAAAGGAGTCTACCGTTCTTTTCGCAGTCCTTCCGAAAGCGGGAACTCTACGTGGGGAGAGAAGGAGCAAAAGGCCCTTCGATAGCTAAAGCAGTACTTGCAGAGGCTGACAACACTAGCAAGCCAACTCTGGGGGTCAGCCTCCTGCTGTACATCGCAGCTTCGTAGTCCGCTGTAAGCGGAGTCCTCGGGGGCGAAAACGCAAACCGAAGGGAGAGTCAGCAGTATATTTTATATCTGAAGCTCTGTCAGGGTCAAACTCCTATATTCATAAGTGGAGAAGCCCACAAAATCATTGTACCTGGACCTCTGCTGCTCCAATCAGGGCAGAATCGCGAAGTGGGCTGCTGAGCTTTCAGAATACACTGTCGACTTTGTTCCCAGAAATGTCATAAAGTCTCAGGTCCTCGCTGGATTTCGTTGCAAAGTGGACACCAACCGAGACACAAAACTCCACTCCAATTCCACAAGAAGTTGGGAAATACAATGCGATGGAGCATATTGTGACAAAGGCGCAGGCGCGGCCGCAATCATCACAGCACCTTCGGGCACGAAGCTACGTTATGCAGTCAGGCTTGATCGTCAAAGGTCATACCAACAATACTGCAGAATACGAGGGACTGCTCCTAGGCCTTTCGCAAAGCAAAAAGCCCTCGGGGCACGGCAGATCATCATAAGCACAGATTCAGAGCTTATCGTCGGCCATAACGACAAAACTTACAAGACTAGAAGTTCAGAGCTTGCAGAATACTTAGCGGCAGTAAGGTCAATGGAGAAACATTTTTCGGGGTACACTGTGAAGGCATTCAACTGCTTCGCAACAAAGAAGCAGATGATTAGCTAAGGCAGCGGCAAGCCAGAATCCCCTACCCTTGGATGTTTTCTACGAGGTCATCAAGATAGCCCAAGAACATCCTCGCAGCAGCAAGTCTGCTACCTCAATGCTATTCTTAGCGAAGATTGGAGGAGCATGGATTACGGCCTTCAGTAAGGGACACTTCGAGCCTGTGGATAGCAAGGAAGAGAGCGCATGCAAGCAATAGCACGAAACTACTGTATCATCGAAGACAAGCTCTATCGAAGCGGAGTATGTGCCCCCCTGCTCAGTGCATTATCTATCCTCGAAGGCCAAGAATTACTACAACAAATCCACAACGGAATGTGCTCTTCACATTTGGGAACAAGAAAGCTGGTGGCGAAGGCTTTCTGGCGGGGTTTATATTGGCCTTCGGCCGTGGCAGACACCAACAACCTCGTACACACATGTAGCAATTACAGAAAGCAACACCCCTACAAGCACTTTCCAGCGAACGAAGTACAACTAATACCACCTGTTGGCACCTAGCACGATGGGGAATGGACATCGTCAGCGCACTGCTGAAGACCAGGGCAACAATGCCTTCGCAGTAGTAGCCGTTGAATATTTTTCCAAGTGGATTGAAGCGAAGCCCAATCCAAGTCATAAATGCAGCCTCCGTCCAAAAGTTCTTCTGGCAGAATATTGTTTGTCATTTTGGAGTTCCCGGAGAACTCACTATGGACAACGGCAAGCAGTTTAACAGTCACACATTTCGATGCTTCTGCGAGCAATTGGGCACAAAGCTATGCTTCGCGTCAGTCTATCACCCCTAGTCCAACGGAGCAGTGGAGAAGGCCAATGGACTCATATTAACAGGAATTAAGAAAAACATCACTGAATTACCAAAAAGCAGATGGGCAGACAAATTGCCGAAGGTCATATGGTCTCACAACACTTCGCAGTCCCGTGCAACGAAGTTCTCTCCGTTCAAACTGCTATATGGGGAAGAAGCCATGACACCAGTGGAGATAAAACTGGGATCGATCAGAGCAGAAGGCACAGAAGAGTAAGACATGGAACCAACCCTCCAAGAGCTGAGAACGCAAGCCATTGCCAACTGCGAAGACTATCAAGATGAGACACGAAGGTGGAAGAACAAGAACATACAGCCCAGGGGAATCCAAACAGGAGATCTCGTGCTCTGAAGAATCCCGAAGAATCGAAGGGGCAACAAACTACAGTCGAAGTGGGAAGGCCCGTTCCTCACTGTGAGAGCAGAAAGACCTTCGGATTTCAGGTTACAAACCTTGAAAGGCGAAGAAGACCCATACTCATGGAATGAAGACAACCTCCAGAAGTACTTCGTGTAGAGAAGTAGAGCCAGAAATCTTTAGGATCTTATGGTTCTTTTCCGTCTGTAATTTTTTCTTTTTTTCGAATTTTGCCCAAAGAGGCCTATGTAAGGATTCATACTCTTTTCCTCACAGGGGAAGCCTTCGAAGAGCCTTCCTAGCTCTCGATGGCATGAGGAATTTAATGAGGCGAAATCCAATTGTAACCCCTTGTGAAATATAAACAAGGTTCCCCAAGAAATGGAACACAAAAATTACCCGAAGCTACAAAACCCTTCGCTTGCAAAGGGATGCAGCTTTTGGGAAGACACTAGCATGCCAGTCAGGCAAGTGAAGTCTTGTCTCAAGTAAGGAAGGCACTCGACCCTTCGCCTCAACTCGCTGAATGACAGTAGTCAATTACCACGACAACGTTCGTGAAGAAAGGATTACAAGGCACCCTGCATGCAGGCACTACCCTCTTTCCAAAAAGAAAGACGGCCAAAATCTACTCTTGTGACTTCAAAAGCCCATAACAGGAATACTAACCTTCGAACACAAAGGTTCGATCACCAAGAGCCTCAATAAAAACACCAACACACATTTTATTCCTTGAAGAAAATGTTACAATCTAGGAGTACAATCCACAACACATTGTGGACAACTGCTTACAGAGACTGAGCCAGTTGAACCATTAAACCTTCGTGATGAAAATAAGAAAGGCCTCTACAACAACCTCAACCTAACAACGAGATCCAGGCTTCTCGACCTCATAGGCCTTAGGCTCGAAGGGGCAAGCGGGCCTCCCGACATCTCAACGATCGTTCTTCGAAGGGGATCCTGGCTTCTCCACCTCACGCACATTAGGCACGAAGGGGTAGGCATGCCTCCTGACATCACAACAATCGACCTTCAAAGGGGATCCAGGCTTCTCGACCTCACGGATCCATGACTCGAAGGGGGAGGCAGCCCCCATTAATTCACAAGGATCACTCTCTTAAGGGGATCTTTTCTGCGTGAAAACCTCCAATTGTCTCAAAGCACTTCGTGCCTCGCCTACATGGAATATTAACAAAGAAAACTGGCCTACATAAAGAAACGCAAAGCTTTTCCTACACCATCTTGTCCGAAGGACAGAGATCACTAAAACTCTTCGAGAACAAAAGAAAAGGAGGAGAAAACGTCCTCTTGAACGACTACTCATATTCCACACATCCAAGGCACTCAATGCATCAACCGCTACATCTACGCTCACATATATAGGGTTTTCCGAGGGCACACAGTACCCCGAGCAAACAATGCATAAGATACTATGCAAAGGGCCGACAGTTCAAAAAAAACATCCATACCTTCAATTGCAAAGCACCGAGAGAAGACCTCTCAACGGCTTTCGCAGGCCCAGATAGGCCTGAAGGGGGGAGGCGTTCTAGAACAGACCAAACGGGCCCATCAAGGCCTGCGAAGCCTAGACTCAAAGTCTTTCGGAATATCACAAATCGCCTAGCGCATAATAGTCAGAACAATGTCCTCGGCCATCTCGCGCAGCTCATGGTCGGTTGGCATTCGATTATAAGCAGACCCTGTATACCAAAGGTTATAACATCACTTTCAAAACATAAATGTTACATGATTTACAACTCAAAAACATAAATGTTACATGATTTACAACTCATTCAAACAAGACAGGACCCTTAAACATATAGGTCGAAGGACCAATGCCTTCGTCCACTCCCATGGGCTCTGGTTTCGAATCAAGAAGCCCCGAAGGGGCCTCGTAAGCTATGCCTTCGTCAATCCTTCGAAGGCATGGAGCTTCTCTACGGGCGCGACGCTTTAACAGCACACGCTGATGCTCCAGTGGATTGCTTTGAAACTGTTGAAAGAATAACTTGCAGTGAGCATTGCATTCTTCGTATTTACGAATCTTATACTGCCAAAACCCTAAAAACGAAACCCAAGCAAATCTCGAAGAGTATTAGGCCCAAGAACCACCAGAAATATAATACCCATCTTGGTACATCAAAAGGGGTAACACACCTTCGGTCACCGGCGTGGGCTCCGCTCCGGGGACCTACGCGGCAACCGAAGTTTAAGTCAGATTACAATCAACCAAAATACAACCCGCACATAGCAGTGCAGGATTCTCACACCTCTCGACTAACATCCTAGGTTTGGCCTAAAAGTTGCGCGACGGTGAATACATCGTCCACAGGCGCAGCGTGACCATCACCCTCCAGAGCTTCGTGATCTGCCATCACCACCCTCGGGCCACTGAGATCCAGGTCTTCCATTGAAGCATCATCTCCTGCTGGGGCAGCGTTGCCAACTGCAGCCTTTGCGCGACTAGCAAGGCAAGTTTCAAGCACCGTCTGGATCTTGGCTTCGATCCGAGCACGGTTCTGCGACAAAAGAGGCATTAAGCTTTCAGAAATTGAATGAAGGTGCAACTCCAAAAGGAAAAAAAAAAGGTGTACTTACGGAATCAGCGAAACGGTGAGCCTCCCTACCAACAAGTTCTAAGACTGTTAGGGATCAACAGGTTCACGTTGAAATTGTTGGCAATAGCCTTCGCAAGGCTTGGGAGGCGCGAGGGTTCCAGCATCTCAGTGCTTGGCAACTGGAACCCAGGCTCCTTCATGGCGCGAAGGTCTGACTGGCCAATAGTCTTCGAAGGTTCCTCAGCTGGCACAAGGGCACAGAAGCTAGCTGCAAGAGCGGGAGCCGCAACCTTGGCGTTTATCTCTTCCCAGATGCGGCCGCAGCTTTGGAGAACCTCAAGGCTAGCTTCAAGCCAATCATAGAATTGCTCTATGCTACAGGCCTCCAGATACACAGTAGGTGCGGAAATCCCGAAGGGAGCAAAAACTTCAGTGACACACTTTTGCAGTATGGAAGCTCTAGCGAGGTGCGAAGCCTGATAATGATCGAAGTCCCTGCGAAGTTCCTCGAAGTCCTTTTCCCGTCTCTTGAGGGACTGCTTAAGCATGTTCTTCTCCTTTTCAACAGCTTCGAGCTGAGGACGGAGCTGTCGCTCCACCTCCAGATTAACATGGGCCTCCTCAAGTTTCTTCTTGACATTATCATAGTCAGACTTCGCAACAGTCATAGCCTGCTCGAGCACCTCCCGGTGCTCATGTTCATGCTTTAGCTCTTCGGCTATGCCTTTCATTTTAGTTTTGAGCTCTACAATCCTCCCACAGTCAGAGCTCTTCATATAAGGATGAAGGTTCTCGACGTCCTGGTGAAAAGACCATGAAGCACATCGAGCTGCCACAAAGGTCTTCAGGGCCAAGTCCTCCACATTGTTAAGGATGGACTTAGTGCCCGTCTGGCATAACTCTTCCTCCATGAAAGGAAAGCAAACCGAACGGCCAGCCTCCTCGAGGAATTCGCATTCATGGCCGCCGCTTTGAAACTGAAGTACACCCTTCGCCTTCCCCCCAATGACCTTCGTGTCACCAGGGCACCCCAAACGAGCAACAACTTCAGCTTGCCACGAACAAGCCACTACAGGTTTCTTCCTTCTCCCCCTGCTCCACAGCCTTGTCAGCGCTGGATTCCTCGGAATCCTTCTAGCTACTTTCACTAGAGTCAGGGGAGGAACCGCTGCTGCTCCCAGACACCTCAGCAACCATGTCCGTCGTTTCCATGATAATGTCCCTTCGGGTGTCTCGACCTCCACCTCGGCCTCGCTATCTTTTGCGTCGTTGTACGGAACATAGAAGGGATCAGAGGACTTCGCAGGATCAGCCCGCTCTCAGCCACAACGTCCGGCAAACTCTTGTCAGCTTCCGCGGGCGGAGCACATGTTTGCAGGGGGTTCACCACTCCTCGTCCTCATCAATGCTCCCGAACCAGTTCCTCTTCTGACGCTTCAGGCCCTTGCGACGTCCACCACGGCCCCTGCGGCCTCGCGTAGTATCTTCGCCAGACCGGCTCTCCACGGCCTCACTCTCCCACGAAGCAGCTCGGGGCGGAGCAACCTTTTTGAAAAACTCAAACACACGGTTACGCCACTGAGTGCCAAGAAGCCTTTGGCTCTCCTTGCTTTCCATGGAAGTCTCCTTTCCCAAGATGCGGTTTGCTCGTTCCTCGGCCTCATCGCCTTCGAGCAGGGCCTCCGTAATACCAAAGCATTGGCGAAAGTCAGGAATGGGAATCCCATTCAGCAATTCAGTAACAAATGAAGACACTTCCCAAGATGATTGGACAGGGAACACCCCGCAGATACAATACTCTTCCACGAGGTGTCGAACGGACATATACTTCGAAATCTTGTGGAGCATATATGTAAACTGAACCCCTTCGGAGCATCTCTCAATGTACGCTTCAAAGGGCTCTGCAAGCTTCCCCAGTGACTCGCCAGCTAATCTGGACGCTTCAGGTTCAATGCTATAGTAAAACCACGAAGCACACCAATCGTCGGACCACCTGTTCTTGTAAGCAGTAACAGGCGCAAGTAGGTCGGAGTGGTACATGATGTTCAGACACCCAAAGTGTCCCTCTCTCCGGACCGCAGTCCCGTCCTTGCGAGCCAAAGCAACCGAACGAGGCTCCCTGTGAACGCGATGGGTAAAAGCAAATCTCTTTGCGCTAGCTGGAATTCCCGTCGTCTTGCAGATCCACAGGAAAAGGCTCAACCGAACGAAGGCGTTCGGCGTGAGCTGGTGCAGCTTGGTCTTCAAGAAATCCAAGGTGTCCACAACAACAGGGTCGAGTGGAAAACGAAGCCTAGCATCGAACATGTCGCAAAAGACCACAACCTCTCCAGGCTAGGGGCGGCTTGAAACAACCCGATTCAGGCAAACGACACTTGTAAGAGTCAATAGCTTCACTCAGACGCTCGACCGCAAAGAGACATCCGACAGCTCGAAGACAAGGGTGTGTCCCTCGAGGGGCAGAGCCGCAGATCGACCATCGCCCGAAGCTTTACGCTTTGGAGCCATCCGAAGTCCTTGTCAACCGAGCAAATCTGGAAAAATAACTCTGGTTTCAAAACTTGAAGCAATGGTTGTGAAGGTAACTAAAGTAGAAAAATTTACATACCTTAGAAGACACAAACTTCATTCCGCAAAATAAGGAGACAAACTTGCGACTTGTTCACGGAGAATGAAAGTGACCCTCCCTTGGGTCCCCCAAAGGTCTTATATAGGGCAATTAACTTTTTGACCGTTAGAAGGAGCAGAATAACCATTTTACCCCCACCACTTCAAAATTTATACACTTGGTGGTCAGAGGGAGGAATTCTGAAGGCCCAAAGCCGTGCATCACCGAGGGGTGGCGGTTCGGCCCAAAAGATTTGGCCCTACCCACCAAGGGGCCACAGTTGGGGATGCGGGCTTCGTGCCTAAAACCAAAGGGATTGATAAGCGCACCTAACCACTTATGCAGGATTCGGAGTCAGGGCTCTACGCAACACCTTCGGACACCTTCAGTCCCTGGACGAGGGAATCCAAGGAGCGAAGGCTAGCGGGGCCCCACGAAGGGGCCAGCGAAGGCCAAAGGGGCCCGAAGGGCCCAGTGAAGACAACAACGCACGGAGCCAAGCGTGTCCGAGGGGGGCGGCGACTATGAACTTAGTCAAAGGGAGCAGTTGAGTCAACATGGTACGGCGAGTGTGTTTGTACTAAAATACCCATGTAAAGTAGGGAATATCCCCCCCCCCCGTTGTAGGGAAAAGACTGTAATGATATCAAGGCCCATGAGCCTTGACTATATAACAAAGAGAAATGCACAGTGCAGGAGGACGGTTGATTTTCCCCTAATGTGATCTTTTTACACCTGTGCCCTTACTTACCCTTCGAGTTTTACATTTCCAACTGTTGGTGGCATCTTCCATTCCGGGTCCGCCCTCCACCCAACACTGGCGGTGGAGGTGGAAGAGATGACGGAGCAAAGGCAGCGAGGGCGCCGCCAGAGCCTGGCATTGGAGGACCCCTGGTGGGCAGTGGAGGCAGCAGGGGCGTATGGTTTTGATGGGTTAGCATGGGGCGACTAGTAGAAAACAGCTCAATAGTCTCGGCACCATTAGACCCGGTAGGAATAGAATAGGAAATAATACGACATTAGTCCTTGTTCTAAAAATGGAGACCTCCCGAGACCTTTTAGTGCATGTTGGTAACACCAACCAGGACTAAAGGTCTACATTAGTCCCGGTTGGTGTGTTATCACTAGGGTGGATAACGAGCAAGCCGAGCTGAGCTCGGGGTGCGGCTCGTTTAGATAACGAGCCAGCTCGGCTTGGCTCGTTAATTTACTGACCACAAAAGCTAGCTCGGCTCGGCTCGGTGCGGCTCGCGAGCCAGCTCGAGGAGCTCGCAAGCCAATGCAGCAATAGAAGATGAAGCATTCAATCGGACATGTCAGGAATAACAAATGCTCATCCCTTCTGGAATCCAATGTACAATATAATTTCGTAAATCAAAGCCCAATCCTCCACAAAGAATCGACCAACCTCTAGAATACAATATAGTTTGAGCTAAATCCTCAAATAAGAGTAAGAGATTAGCAATCAGGAAGCAGCAAGAACGTCAAAAGAGAAGATTTGAGAGAAAGCATAGGTGCGAACTGTTTGCGTTGTGCACCAAAATGAAATAGAAAAAAAAAATCAAGAATGACCCTTGCTCCAGGATGCCTCGTCGTGTGCACGTGTTGTAGTTGATTCCTCAAAGACTTGGTCAGCCTGGCGCATTGGTCGGCCTGGCACATACGGTGCTCGGCTACCGCAGATCCGCAGCTGGGGAGGCTCGGGAGGGACGGGTGGACTGTGGCGGCGGCGTTGAGCAGCTGCTGCGGTGTGGGCCGACGGGATACGTGGAAGAAGAGCTGCAGAGGAGTGAGGAACCGAGCCACCGAGAGAGGTAGGGGACGAGCAGGAGCAGCGGAGCAGGATGGCGGCGGCCTGTGGTGGCGGTGCAGCGCGTAGGAGAAGCCGAGATGAGCTGCATGAATGGCCGAGTGGGGCTGGAGTTAGCTGGTTAGGGTTTTTTGTGGGCTTTGTTGGGCCATCGGTCATAGTATATTGTCTGCTGGGCCGGCTCGATTGGCACACGAGCCGCTCGAACTCGCTCGTTATAATAGCGAGCTGAAACGTTAGCTCGGCTCGTTAGGAAAATGGAACGAGCCGAGCCGAGCGAGCTAACGAGCTTCGAGTTTTTCGTCCAGCCCTAGTTATTACTTAAGACTAAAGCTTTAGTCCCGGTTCTAAAGTGGGCCCTCTTAGAGCCTTTTTAGTCCTAATTGGTGTTAGTGTTACCAGCCAGTACTAAAGGACTATTTAGTCCCAATTGATTTTACCAACCCAGAATAAAGGATCCTCCACGGGTTACTTTATTTAAAAAGATAGCACCCCAGCTAGGCTCACATGTGCTCTGTAGGTGCGGTGATAATGGAATCTATTCGCGAAGACAGAGGTAATGGAATCTATTCGCGAAGACAGAGGTCTTGGGTTCGAGTCTCAACTAGTGCTCCTCTCCACTAGTGGGTTGCAAAAGAGGGTGGCGGCGGAGGTTGCCGGAGCCGGTATAGAGGTGGTTGCAGGGGCGTCACGTACAAAGAAGGGAGGAGCAGAAGAGGGAGAACCGGGTCTGAGGAGAAGCCTCAGAGGAAGAAGACGAGTCGGGAAGTTGGATTTAATTCAATCACTACGGGAAACCCCCGAGTTGCCGAGTGTATAAGACTTTGCCGAGTGTTAAATTTCGGGCACTCGGCAAACATACTCATTGCCGAGTGTCGCCTCACCAACGCTCGGCAAAAGCCCCACACACGGCAACATCCCCCTTCGCCGAGTGTCGGCGCTTGGCAAACAAAGGACACTCGGCAAAGGGGCTCACGTGCCCGCCACGTGCACACCCGCGTGACGGACGCTGGCGGCACAGCGGCGGCCGTTAGCCTTTGCCGAGTGTCCTTAACGGAGCACTCGGCAAAGCTGGTCACGTGGCCGTCACGTGGGCGCCCGCGTGACGGCGCTGACGGCACAGCGGCGGCCGTTAGTCCTTTGCCAAGTGTCCTTAACGGGGCACTCGGCAAAGTTGGTCACGTGGCCGTCACGTGGGCGCCCGCGTGACGGCGCTGACGGCACAGCGGCGGCCGTTAGTCCTTTGCCGAGTGTTGCTAACGGCACACTCGGCAAAGGCAGGCGAGCTGACGCTGGGCCCACCTCGTGTGGACTTGGCAGGCCACGTGGCACAGCATTTGCGGAGTGTTTTCTGCGGCACACGGCAAACTTAGGAAAAAAAGTTGTCCAATGCTTCCCAAACTTTTTCTACAGTCCTTACACACTTCTTACAACTCCACATTCGAACCTGGGGTCATTTTCGATTTGTTAGCTATTTTTAGTTAGTTTATTTCATTTCTAGGTATTATCTCGAATAATTCAATTTTGAACTGGAAGTTAGTCAAATAATGACAAAAAGCGAGTCAAAAAATGATATTCATGGTATTGAGTCCATTTTGAGAGAGTAGCCATGACATGGATGTAAAATTGAAATATTTGTTTGTAGATACTTGACCATGAACGTGTGACAAAATAGTTTTAAAATTATATAAAATGAAAAAAAATGTCTGATCAACATGAGATTTGGCTAGACGCCATCTTATGATGAAAGAATCATGTGGAAAATTGTAGAGAACGTTTTGAACAATATTTCACGTACGTCCCTTTCAAACCGGAGAATGTCCGGAGAAGATTCGTAGAGTTGGTAGGGTTCCGGCTACATTTGGACTAAATCTAAAATTTGAAATTATGTTTGCTTTGAAAATATTTTCTATTATCAGTAGTCAACATGGATTGGTTCATATGAAATTTTGGTATTTTTTTTAGCATTATTTGATATTTTTAAGCTATTAAATGTAATTTCAATGAATTAATTGGTATAAATTGAATTAAATTGAATTAGAGTTATAATTGCATCAAATAATGAAATAACACTTGTAGAAGCATCAAATATATATTTTTGAGTGAGAATGATAAGTTGTTTTAAAAATTTTGTACTGGCAAAAGTCTGAATCCTGTTTGAAACCACATGAAATAATAAAAAGAGGTTTGCCGAGTGTCGGATCCAAGACACTCGGCAAACGCTGGCGAGCTGCCACGTGGCACTGCGGTGGCCACGTGACGTGGCAGGGTCCACCTCTTTGCCGAGTGTCGGATCTAGCACACTCGGCAAAGCTTATGTGTTTGCCGAGTGTCGGATCTGGGACACTCGGCAATGCTGGCGAGCTGCCACGTGGCACAGCCGTGGCCACGTGACGTGGCAGGGTCCTCCTCTTTGCCGATTGTCGGATCTAGGACACTCGGCAAAGATTATGTGTTTGCCGAGTGTCAGATCGCGGACACTCGGCAAACGTTTTGAATATAGGGCCCGGCCGTGGCGGCCTCCACACTTAGCCACACACACGCACGCACCCAACCGCCGCCGCTCCTCCCCGCACCGCCGCGCCGCCGCTCCTCCGCGCGCGCCGCCGCTCCTCCCCGCACCGCCGCGCGCCGCCGCTCCTCCCCGCGCCGCCGCTCCTCCGCCCGCGCCGCCGCGCCACCGCTCCTCCGCGCGCGCCGCCGCTCCGCTCGACCTCACCTCCCGCCTTCCCCGCGGGGGCGCCTCCACCGCCGCCCACTCCCACGCCGGCTTCTCCGCCGCCGCCACCGTCGCCGCTGCCGCGTTCGCGACCTCCGGGGTGCCCCTCTCCGCGCGCCACCTCTACGGGTCCGTCCTCTTCCCCCTTCTTCCTCCTCGGTTTATTGGTGCTAGCGCCTTCTCGCGCTGTGACCCGTGGCTGCGTGCTTGGCATGGAGGTGCTGATCATACCTCGTGAATTGTCATTCCTACATAATTTGCAGGCATGTTTAACTCTAGTAATATTAATTTTTGTCTTGCAATTGAAATATTGCAAAGAAACTGTTGTCTTGGTTGTTGCACACCCCTGATTGCTTTACAGCTGTTGTTTATTAGCTAGGCCTAATGAATTTAGCAATGGTCGTGTGGGTGTCTCTATAATGTAACAAGTTGGTCTAGGGTTTCACCAGGCTGTTCTAGCTCTCCTCTGAGATTGCCAGAGGACAGTTTGGCATATTTGTGGCAATGATGTTCATGGTTTTACTAGGTAAATGAATCAAGACTGACATATGAACTAAAATGGTTTTACTAGTTGGTCTAGGGTTTTAACTTTTTTGGCCTAATAAACCACAAAATTAAGGTATACAGTTTTAAGCATGGACCATGGATTCATGCTGTAATGGCATGACAACCTTGATTTTAATGGTGCAAACCATATCTGCCAAGTGCTGCTGTTGTAACAAAACCCTGTAGATTTTGTGCCCTGAAATTTCAATTGAACGATGTTTTGATGTGATGATGTCTTCAGTTTCAATTACCGTTTTCAGAAAATTATTTTTGGACAGTGACTATTATAAAAAAGCTCAAAATTTTAGCTAATATGTGGGTGCTCAAGGACAAATTCATTTGTTTGTAGAACATTCTTGGCACTTGATCCTAGTCCTGATCTCATTTATCTATATCAAGCTAGATGATTTTTGGGGCAAAAGGCTTATGACGAGATGACGCTTTCAGTTTCTGTGAAAGAAACAGGGAATATAAAGTTTGCCGATTGTATTTACTAATTTGGCGAACATCTGATGTGTGCATCATGAGCACTTCTCTGGTCATGTTGTTCTCTTTCCATACTACGATAAATTGTGAACAAATCATGACGACTAGGCGATGACAAATTTTGTCCTAACCTTTAAATCGTAGCCTTGATAGTTGTACAGACAAGCCTCCAAGGGGGCAAGGTTTTCTCTGTTCCAAGTGGAAAACAGCCTGTCTGCTCCACCCGTCACCAATGTATAATTTCATACTACTATGTGCCTGTTTATGCAGCGGTTTGTTGTTTCCCCGTGGTACTTGAGAACATGGATCAATCAGCTTGAAATTGCTGGATTTTTATTGTTACACAGATATATATAAATCAAATTAATTGTTTTCTGTTTATCTATGTATTTTTTTTTCTCTATTTTGTGATTTGGTGAAAGAAAAAAAAAAGGTGACATGTAATGAACTTTGTGGCTTCTCCTTACCAGTAATAAAAACTATACTTTCGGGGAAAAAACATAAAGAAAACTAGCATATTTCACCGTTTGATCCGCGTGATATAACGTTGGGGAAATAGTTATAGATTTTGTTGGTGGAAAAACATGTCAATTGTTTCAGCCGATTGTGAATGAATCCCCATTTCATTATTAACATTTTAATCGCTCATTAACTGATGTAGTACAGATGCTATGGTTAAATTTAAAATAATCCCAATATTGCTGGAACAGCCAATTCTATTTAATTATATCAAGGATATTAAAAGTGAGTAACATTGTTTCTTTGGTAAATAGTCAAGGGGTAGATCTGGTACATAGCTACCTCATGTGAGTTCAACTAAATCCCGACAGTTTTCAGATGTAAACTATTATGTCGTTAATCTTGTGGACCTGCACACAAGAAATTATATCACATTTATGCCTCCTCGTAGATCTTGAATGGTGGGCGGGCATAGGACCGTGACCTCGCTTTACCAGACCCGGAGGCGCGACTCCGATGCACCTGAGGGGTCTGGTACCGGTGGAGGCCGGGGGCGAGGGAAGGGTGGCGGCCGGGGGCGAGGGAGGGGTGGCGGCCGGGGGCGAGGAAGGGGCAGGGCACCGACCCCTGTTGCTTCGCCCCCGACGTCTGACGACGACGGTGTTCCTGCCGCGGTGGTGTCAGAGGAGGAGGTCTCGTCGGAGGAGGAGGCAGCGGAGGGGTCGGCGGGGGGGTCTGCCGCCGTTAAGTTGTGGTCGCGAGGTCCCTCACAACTCCCGAAGCGGCCAATACCCCCAGCGGATCGTCCAAAGGTCCGACCGATCGGTTCGAGGTAAATAAATTTGTATGTTATCATTCTATTTTTATTTCATATGTTGAAACTCATAATAGAAACTAACACTCTATCTCAATCAATTTGCAGAGGTTGGAAAGTGGTAGAGGCGGGTCGTTCTCACAGGCGGAAGGTGAACGGCATCCTGGGTCTTCTGTGCAGGGAGCACTACCCTGGCGTAGTGAAGCACCAGGGAGTTGACGAGCCAGCGGAGACGTTCGCCCACTACTACGACGCCACTGACGACCAGCCGGATCTCGAGGGCAGGACCTTCCCCAACAAGGCAGTGAGGGTGCTTACCGAGCTGTGGGTAAGTGTTTCCCCCTCTTGTCACCACTACATTTTTATACACATATATGCAGGATTTGTACATTTCTAACCACTACATTGCATATATTTGCAGGATTTCTACAGGTGCGATGACGGATTCGTCGCGGAAGCAGAGGCTCAAGCAAAGCAGGCGGCGGCTAAGCGTGTGAAGGACATGCACTACGAGGCGCGTGTCCAGTCCGTCATCGACTTTTGGAAGGAGAAAGGGATCAAGTACAGCAAAGAGGAAGCAAGGACCATATACTTGACCCGCGACCAGTACCTCTCGGTAAATATAGAACTTTAATTATGCTTGTTTCTGTGATTATGTACGTATAATGTGATCTTCTTATACTTGATCGAGTGCAGATGATTCCGTGGTGGTGTGCAACGCGTCCCGAGGCTTGGGAGATAATGGTGAACGAGTGGTGCTCCCCTGAGTGGATGGAGCAACACTTGGCTTGCCGGGGGCGCCGTTTGCAGATGCCGGGGGCATCACACCACCAGGGCAGCATGACCCTTCCCGAGTACCGTGAAAAATGGGTACGGCATGTGCTTTTTTTATTCTAACGCTAAATTCTTTAATATTTCTAATCATATTGTTCTTTTCTGTTCTTGTAGTCGCAGTCACATGAAGGCGAGCAACTGAGTGATTTCCAGGCCTACGCACACTCGCACATGGGCAAGGCGACGTCCGACGTCCGGTACACCCCCGAAGCCGGGCCTGAGGCGTTCAGCAATCCCATGGTCCACGCCCGCTTCAATACGTACTCGGAGATGGGAAGGCAGAAGCACGGGCCTGAGTGGGATCCGGTCGTCCAGCCGCTGGATGGAGAGGTGGTTATGAGGATGGGAGGTGGCAAGAGGCATGGGAGGTACGCCATCGGCGACAGCACGATCGACACGGCCAGTACCCCCACACTCTCCCAGATTCGAGCTAGTAGCGCCAACCCGGACATACGCCAGCCGCAGACCGCTGGACACTTCGGGATGGCGGCAATCAAGGTTATTTCTGCTTTTTTACATTTTTGAACATTTTTTCGTTGCTTTGGTTTGCATTCTAACACTTTGATGGAATATTGCAGGCCGAGCTAGAAGAGGAGAGGAGGAAAAGGGAGGAGCTCGAGGCCCGGCTGGAGGCGGAGCGGCAGCGGTCGGAGGAGAACGAGCGGCTACGGGCGCAACAGATGCTGGACTGGCACAACTGGATGACTACCATGGCCAGGAACATGGGCCAAACTCCGCCACCGATGCCGATGCAGTTCGCTCCGCCGATTATGACACCACCTCCAGCAGCTTGCTCTCCGGTGAGACACAATAACACTTCAAATTTCCATTTCGACCGACCATAGCTTAGAAAACTTAGTTACACAACCATAGATTAGAAAACTTAGCTCTATTTTGTTTCTGTCGTAAAACTTGTGCAGAATTTTGCTGGATCGGCTGCGGCGTCGAACGAACCGCCGCCGAACGAAGATCTGCCGACACAGATAGCCCGCGGTTTGTTCGGCCCCTCTCCACCACCACCCGGTCCTCAGTAGTTGTGTTGTCGAATTTGTGCTTGTGAACAAACTTATGCTTGTGCTATGTGACTTGTGCTTGTGAACGAACTTTATATTGTCGAACTATGTGAGATTGGAGATGTATGGTTTGTGATACTATTTGTTATGGTTATTGTGGATTTTATCTATATCAAATGCCTGTAATGTGTATTGTTATATATATAAACTGCCTGTAATGTGTATTGTATAGCAGGGGGCAATTTATACCTGACCGGGCAAACAAAAAAGTCCGGGTCTTGCGGCTTTACCGAGTGTAAACACGGCAAAGAGGTAATTTGCCGAGTGTTGTTCTATATACACTCGGCAAAAGTGCCATCCTGGGATTTTTAGCAGGTGTTTGCCGAGTGTCTAGAGCCCACACTCGGCAAACACGTGACATCCTGGGAATCTTGGCAGGTGTTTGCCGAGTGTGGGCCCAGACACTCGGCAAAGGTTGCCATGCCACGTCACCTGCGTCCAAAGCTTTGCCGAGTGTCTGATCCTCAGACACTCGGCAAACCGGCGCCGTCAGCCGTCCGTCGCCGTGCATGCCACGTCAGCGTGACGGCAGCAAACCCGGGCGCGCCGTCCCGCGGCGTTAGTCACTTTACTTTGCCGAGTGTCGGATATATACACTCGGCAAATGGTTTGCCGAGTGCCCGTAGAAAGACACTCGGCAAACAGCCTCTTTGCCGAGTAAAGGGTTGCCGTGTCCTGTTTGCCGAGTGTAACACTCGGCAAAGTCTTTGCCGAGTGTATATAGGCATTTGCCGAGTGTCTGGGACACTCGGCAAACTAGGGGTTTCCCGTAGTGAATGGTGGATGACAGTAACTGACGGTTAAGAAGATTTTTAGTCGATTAAGGAGGAGACACTTCCAGAATAATAATACATAGCTCAGCTACCTGAATCACATATGCACATATGTAGCATAGGTCTACCGGTCCAGCCACCAAGCTTGAAATATAAAAGCCTAACCGATATAGTGATAATTCATTTGGAATTAAAGGTATCATCGCTCTCAACATTGTATTCCCCGTGGACAGCCTCCTCCAATGCTGACAAGTGTGGCCGGACACCTTGAGGACTTGTCATCAAGGAGTCGAGAGGAGAATGAGGCACTGGACCACAGGATGTTATGTGGCCTCACTACGACTGGTACTGGTGGTGACGGTGTGTTCTGCGCAGTTGCCCAGAGAACCTACACGGGTAGTTGTGTTTGGGGTACGAGATGAGTGTTCTTAACGGTAAGGGCTCCCCTAGGGTCACTATCGCTGCCAGCTGGGGCATGGTAATCCTTCACTGAGGAAGAGGGTGACTCTGACTCTGGTGGTGATGAAGGCAGCACTGGACAAATTGGGGGAGGTGGTTCCTGATGAGGACAGCAGCAGCAAGGACAAGGTGATCCATTTATGATAGTATTAGCCGTGGATTGTATAGCCCTTTTGGGACAGCAACAGGGGAGGCAGAAGAGCTGGAGACTACTCCAAATTATTCCCATTGCTTGCTAGGTAAGTTCAAAAAAACATCACTCTCATGATCTTTCTTCTACTCACTCCAAATTGTTGAGTGCGGACCTGTGTCGTGCCCTTATTATATATAGTCATGTTTATGTATATGTGGCTGCTGGGTTTTTGTCACTTTATCTATGGGATTCCCACTGGTATGGGCTAGCATCTCGCATCCAGCTGCATGCAGACATTTTGTGCAATCATATATGCAACATAAATGTGGTTGTCTGATGCAAGACCTAAAGCTGAGTGTGGCGCGTCATCAAATAAAAGTGAAGATAATCCTAACCATGCTGAGTTTGATTCTAAGGTATATCACGAGCTAGTGCTTTACAGCTATAGCTTCGATTAAGCACCACAAAAAGGCTCATGAATCTGTCTCAATTTATCAGCTACTTTTGCCATCTATAGATATTCCAAAGTTTTAGATTTTTTTTTCATTATTAATACTTTGTGAAGTATACTGTATTCTTTGAGAACGTGCAAGTTAATCCATATTTTCATTTATAATGAGGTGGTATTCTAGAAATGGCACACTAGCTAAGCATCGGCTTAACATTGACACACAATACATGAAAACGAACTACTATGAAATGAACTTTGTCGATAGTAGAGAAGTGCCATGACACAAAGCAAATGGAAAAGAGTACATTGTCTCGGTATATCTGGAGGCTCTCGTAACCAGGCTTTAATCTGATATGTCAGAGATGTCCACAGAGTGAGAGCCATCCGAATTCCAGACTTCTCCCTACTACACATTGTGACTGCTCAAATTATTAGTCCATAATAAGATGGATATGACAGGAGAATCAGAACCACTAAGCAGAGATTTTATTTTTGCGAACATGCATCAATTAAAGGAATAATTCATCATGTCTAGCGTGGCATTAGATGCTGCAGGCAAGAAGAGTAGTCACCCAAACTCCGAGTGCTGATGGTTGAAAACTGCCAGTGTGAACATATATAAAAGGAAGCTAACATGGTTTCCCATCCCATTGTGCTGGAAGTGCTCCAACACCACCTGAATTATGAGGATGATGCTTCTCTAATATCGAGGCATCTAACTTTGTGTCCCGACATGTGGGCCCTATCACGTTTGGGCCCATGTGTAAGTGACTCAAAAGTTAGAGCCAGGCAATAAACCTACACTCACCTTCCACATTCCAAAGCTGATGCGTGCCTATGATCATTGATTGACTGATGAAGAACACACTTGTAGTAGATGGACATTCCTTGGTGTAATCCATAGGTGACTGCTTCGAGATGAAGCAATCCGTTTGGTTTGCAGAATTGTTCGAACCAAAGTGTAATAAATTACATGGTTACATTAATTTAAATTTTAAAGGTCACATCTGAAAAAGATATAGTTTTTGTCGAGTGCTACCTTTTGCATACAAAGAATTGCTTCATATTATGAAGTATATTTAATATGAATGCATTAAAATCTCCCAACTAGAAGACAAACTTAATTGTTTCTTGTGGTTTCATAATGGATATACTTAATTATCTCCTATATTTATTATTTCATTATATATAATGTACATATATAATTGATCTTTTATCTAACCTATATGTCACTGTCTCACTATCTCAATGTTAGCATTGCACTTTAAAATTCTACTTGACCACTTCATTTTCTTTTATTCTCAGTGAAACCCTCTATCAATCCTACTAGAAAAGTAGTTTTTGTTAAAAAAAAATATCAATTTTCTTTCGCAAGAGGATTATTTATTTTTAACTGTCATTAATGGCACCATGTAGTTGGTTAAAAAATTACTAGCTGCCAGGTTTTGTCTAAATACTATGAAAATTAACAAAATTAGTTGCAATTGCTTAAGGGATCGGATATCAGGACAAATTAAATTGGGGCCTCTGAAAGTGATTATGGAAGCACGATTCTATATGAAAACTGTATATATAGTAGCTCCCAAATTAAATAATTCTATAACTTTGTTGACAATATTTAATTACTAGAAGTTTTTTTTCTCGAACTCGCAGGAGAACTGCGTATCATTGTATTAATAGAAGAGGAAAAACCCAACATAGGCCACAAAACACATACACAGACACAACAGACCCACCCGCGCACACTCTCCACCACACGAGTACAGATTAACACAGCACATCACCCATCCTTCTGAGAGCTGAAGCTCAGGAGAAGGACCTGACCACAGCCCAGAAATCATCCAATACTGGTGGCAAGGAGCAGGGAGAGACCCTTAGCTCCTGCCAAGCACCATAACTGGGCTTCGTCCTTGATCATGATCAGCACCGCCGCAAGGCTCGGCGCAGCATTGTTGAACACGTAGTCGTTTCGATTACGCCAAAGAGACCAGCTTCCTAGGATGATCAGGGAGTTGATCCCTTTCTTCAGGTCTCCAACTCCAATCTGATCAATTTTCTCCCACCGGCAATCAAAGGAGGTACCCTCGGGTTGGGGGGCAAGGTGGGCTAGACCTACCAATTGAAGAAGCTGGAACCAAAGTTGCCTAGCGAAGACGCAACCGACCAACAGATGTTGAATATCTTCCTCTCCCTGATCACAAAGTGGACATTGTGCCGGATGTGGGAGGCCTCGTTTGGGAAGTCGATCCACTATCCAACATCGTCCATGGGCAGCGAGCCACATAAAGAACTTGCATTTTGGAGGGGCCCAAGATTTCCAGATAACCTCAAAGTAATTATAGTGTTGGGTCTGAAAAATTTAGTTAAAAATAAAATAAGCCTGTAAATAACAATAGAGACGGTCCCTGTTGGATATTTTACATTTTTATAAAATAAAATACATATTTACAAGTACAAGGTTTAGCGCCAAACAGAGATCCTAAAAACAAACACCAGTTGAAATTATGAAATCAGGTATGTTACAAGACTAGTTTGCATGAATAACATTCCTCTTGCATTGCGGATAACTTTGCGCAGGACACTGGTGACACCATTTGATTGAAGGGCTACATACAAATTGTTGCACGTTACCTTTATCTTGTTATATACATAATAGGTAACAGATAGTTGTCCATCACCTTTAATTGCCATTAGTGACCCATATATGCTAACCTTTAAAGAGTCATTAGTTGACCTCGTGTGGTAGACTGTTTCATCACTGCCATTATGTGTCACAATTAAAAACCAGCAGTAATACTAGACCTATCAGTTCCGATTTGTGTTATGTAACATGATATGAACCACAACTGATGGCCGTAAGCATAACTGCCAGTTTTTCATGCCTCCATGCTAGATTGGCAGTTGGAGGATATGAACCGTGACACTTTCCAGTTTCTACTGCCGATAGCTTTGCTGAGTGGCCATGAGAGGAGTGAGGATGTGCTTCTTTCGCAATCATCATTCATGTTAATAATGCGGAAAGCACAAATCTGACCATAAATGATTACTCAGGTCAATCTAGAAATGCATGACAGTTTATCCCTAACATTAAGTATTGTAGAAAAGAGAGCCAAGGATGTACCCCATTTATATCATGCAAAATAGATTTGTCATTAAATATATATACTTCCTTAAATATATCATGTACTCCCTTCGGGTTGGTAAAGGAAGACGTTTAGGACATTGACACGGTCTCCAAAACACAACTTTCGCTAATACTTTTTAGTATATAATATTTGTAAAATATATTTTAAAAGTACTTTTCTAAAACTATATTTCAATACTAATCTACTCATACTATTTTTATATTTCTAAACTTAATACTTAAAAAATTATTTACAGTCAAAGTTTATAAAATTTGACTTAGAATAATCTTAAAACGACATTCTTTACCAATATGGAGGGAGTATTTCAAGCTAGCTAGTTTAGAAATAAACAAATTTGTTTGTCCTAAATGTTACTATAAAGAGGAAGTATATGTCAAGAGGTTATTATAAGGAACCAGGTTGCGTACATCAAACGGGGTGAGGCTGGAACTCTGGAACACGTTTTCCATTATCTAAAAGGCAAAGAATCGGATGCTGTCACTCCATAAGATAGATTGAAGTATTGAACTCGCATCAAACAATTCCATGACTTGACATACATATTATTTTCAACTTACATGCACCTTCATTTGCAGTCAAACTAAAAGCGGACAGTACACTGTTCGGTCTATATATACTTACATGATGGATCTTAATTCTCCAATCTTTAATAAATTGATATGGACATTAAAAATTCCATTAAAGATCAAAATTTTCTTGTGGTACCTTAAAAAATGTGCAACTCTCACTAAAGATATTCTCGCAAAACGTAATTGGACTGGAAGTCAAAAGTGTTGTTTCTACAACTGCATTGAGACAATCAGACATTTGCACTTTGATGCCAAAATGCAAAAAAAATATCTGAAAGATTGTCACTGTGGCTATAGGATTACCCAGTCCTCCCTCTATAAACCATACGTTGGGGAATTGGTTATTAGCGGAAATAAATTTAGATGAGCGGAAAACTATTTTAGTAGGGGCGGCAGCCTTTTGTTGGGCTATATGACGTTGTCGGAATGATGTAATTTTTGACAGTGTCAACTATATTTCTTTTATGTAGGCTGTTTTCAGGGGGCGTATTGGCTGTGGTTTGGGGCATTGTTGCAGCGTGATAGGATAAAGGAAAAGCTCGTTCAGCGAGCCTTGATATGGAGATAATTGCCATGGAGGTTTTCGCAAGAGGTGTATGGAAATTTAAGAATCGACTTTGTCCGTGATTTTTGTTCCTTTGATCTCAGCCAGGGAGCTGAAGAACAAATGTAATTAGCCTAACTTCTAGCACTTCCGCGGAACCACAGAGGCGGGAAATATTTCCATTTTCTAAAAAAAATGTCATTTTCAACTTTAAACAAAATAATCACACAAGCTGGCATTTGAGAGATGCAAATACTTGGAGTGGCTTGTTTGAGGGATATGCTGAAGTGTATGCATCGATCACTTATCACCTCATTGCCTCACAATAAATTGTTAATTATAGCTTAATAATGACCAATGATCTTATCCTCCAAAAGGTTATACCCCACTACTGGAAAAAAAAACGACATTCGTCCACGTGCCTTTAGTACCGGTGGTTATATAACTGGTACTAAGGTTATTGTAGTGCCCGTGACGGACCATATTACATTCTAGACAAGATTATTGATATGCAACCTCTTTCTTTAATGCAAGCTGTAATGTGAGCTGGCGCATCCTCACTACAAAGTTAAGTTTATTTGGATGGGGAGTCTTACAGGTGGATAGGTCAGGTCTGAAGTATAAATAACAACAATTGGTAGAGATCACACTCAGATCGAGATGCTCTTTTTTTTTGTACAAGTTATCATGGTGTAAGAATATATACTTTTTGCTTGCTCGATATTATTATTGTACTGGATCGGTACCTACAAACAGATTAGGTCGCCATCTAATTCTGTATGAAAAATTTACGAATTTTGAAATACAATAACATAATTTTAGAATTGCAAAGGTGGAAATTGTATATGATAGCTCGAAATATAGAGCCTGCAAGGATAATTCATTATCTGTGCCATTTATCAGTACAGCTAGTGCAGAAAATATATTTTTCATGCCGACAAATCGGTGCTGTCTCTCAAACACCTGACACGGACGATAACCTGATATGTATGGGTGTTTTTCTAGTAGTGGCACCCATAACATTTTTGCCATCAAGAATGCAAGATACCTAGGTAACATCAATAGACAAAAAAAAACTCTTTCATCCTATGTGAATGCATGGGTGCTTATACACTTTTAACCACGTTGTTGTTAGCACACCTTATAAGCACTACCACTACTAGAAATGAGTTTTTTCTTATGTGTCACTCCCTACACGGAAATAGGGTAAAACCTTTCTGTCGGCCTACGAACAGGAAAATACCAACAGAGATACGTCGACAGGGAAAATATTATTGTTTTTCGGTCACCCGACAGGAATATATTCCCTAACGGGATTTTCTCATGAAAATTACAAGCATAACAACAGTGATGGTTGCAGCTAATAGGTTTCTTCTCATCCCTCAACAGGCAGTAATATAGCAATTAGTGCAACAAAACTACAAGAAGTATTAAGTTCAAAGATTTTGATATTAAAGTTCACATCCCTAGCAATCAGTTCAGCTTGCTGCACCTGCCAGCAAGCAAACATCACTTAGCAAGTTTGTTCGGCTTGCTGCAGCTGCTGGCAAGCAGTTCGGCTGCCCATACCAGGTCCAGCAGCTGCTGCAGCAGCCAAACATAATACAAGTCTTTGTCCTCAGACCATACAAGCCATGATCATTC
This sequence comes from Digitaria exilis, assembly GCA_015342445.1. NCBI lineage: Eukaryota > Viridiplantae > Streptophyta > Magnoliopsida > Poales > Poaceae > Digitaria > Digitaria exilis. The sequence continues at coordinate 21,667 of JACEFO010000808.1, read as the reverse complement.
TATACAAAAGAGCTATGATAATTTTGTACAAAAGAAAAGTCAGGCAAGAGCCACTACACATGCTGTTCAAAAGATACAGCTATGTGTTCAAAAGACAAAAGTTAACTAGCAGTCTAGCACCATGGCACTGAGTTGTTTGCCGATCAACCAACAGCCATGCTTACCATATGCCATTGTCATAGTCAGAACAGGTTGGCTCACCGTTGTTGTTGTCAATGTTTTCACCACCCTAGTCTTCCCCCTCCATTTCCTTGTCTATGTCCACAACAGGACTTTTCTAGACATTCTTGTCCTTTCCATCCATGTCGCCGCCATCTGAGTCCTCTCCATCCATGTCCTCGCCATCCATGTCGCCGCCATCTGAGTCCTCTCCATCCATGTCCTCGCCATCTGTGTCCTCCCTATCCAAGTCCTTTGCATTGAAGTCCCCATCCATGTCATCGCCTTCCGAATCCTTGTCGCGGGCATTAGATGGACCAGTGGGTAACTGCAAAAATGAACCGGCGTGAGCTTTTTTTTTGGCAAATGTTTTCTAAACAAAACATGGGGACATGGCGGCAAAGTTGGCGCCAATTGTGAGAAGTTGGCACGGCAGTGGTTTCACACAAATTTATCTGTGTGGCACATCTAAACCAACAGGGAAAATCATAATATTCCTATGTGCAGATATTAACTGACAGAGTAATTCCTATTGTCCTGTGAAAATGGCCGACCGACAGGACAAATGTAAATCGTCAGAGAAAATAGTCGACCCACACGAAAAAAGCTCGTTTCCAACTTCTAAGGCGTTCTTAATTTCTGAGTAACAAGATTTACACATACAATACCTCTTGAAGAAGCGAGTGTCTATCCCCTTGAAGAAGCGTAAGTATTCTCTACCATAGTGCACCATACCCTATCGTGGTATCGATCTAAATGGCACAACTCCCTTGCATACCCATCAAAACTCTACACCCATTGTTTGAACTATTAAATATAGAAGTCCTCAATTGCAAAGAAGCAAAGGAAATGACCACACGATACACGATCACAACGCAAGTATATAGTGATGCTCTTCATATCCATATATGCATCTTGCCTTCGTATTATATTACTATAAGGCATACCTTCTCCGGTGGCGGCATCGGTGGTGCCTTCTTCTACACATCCTCGTTTGCTACGAGAAACCCGGACACTTGTGGCGCTGTGGGAGCGGGATTGCCAGGAGGATTAGCAGGAGGTTTGAATAAGTCATGGCTGAAAACGCCGAAGCAGTTACCCATTGTAACACCCTAGGCTCCATATAGCCAAAGATGTCACTATACATCCAACCCACAAGCTGGTGCATGAAAACTCAACAACTTCACCCCAGAAATAGAGTAAAGCGCGGAAGCAAGAACATAAAGATATTTGAAGATGAGTAGGCAAAACCAACTCCAAAAGATATAAATATTAAATGGCATCCACAGTTTTATGAAACCATAGACTGGAAAACAATAAGGTTTACTAAACAAAAATCATTGCAAGAAGGCAAAAAATAAATTGTTCTTATTGTTATAAAATCATGTGGACAAAGGTGTGATGACGTGCAACTAATCCCTTCCCTCAAAACAATGCATCAACTCCAGCGCCCGGAAAGATAATAGGGGTGAGAATAAATCTCAGCAAGCAAACTGCTTTAACAAGATATTTAAACTACAAGTTCATTAGACAACAATTTAATAAGGGATATAAAACATTTAAGATTTTCACCCATATGAAATAAATGAAACAAACCACAATCACTCCTCAAATATAATTATAAAAAAATCTCATATTCACCATTATAAAATAAATGAATAAATCTCAACTTATTATAGATTATCAACCTCGTGTCCACATGACTTGAATATGCAAGTCACTATGAATGGAAGTGCAATGCATATGCCATGTCCACTACCTCCATACTCAACAGGGTATGAAGTTGCATCGTACGCCTCCTCGGGCAAACGTACGATGCTGTACCGGTATGGTCGCATCCATAGGACTACGACAAACTCCAAGAGCACTCCGGAATAGTTATATGACTTTCTCACCGATCTGGCTCAAATCCAATGCAAATAAGTGCATATGAATGATGATAATGCCATAAAACATCTAAACTTCGTCATATACATTTATCGTGATGCCACGCACCAGAACTCATCCACAAATGTTATAAAACATTGCTTACCCTCACATGTCAACATACGCCGCATATTAGCTCTTCACAATGCAACCATCCGATATAATGAATAAAGAACTTCCAACATATTAAATAAGTTTCTTAATTTCCATGTTAAGATTATTTGGACATTATTCTGAATAGTTAATTAGATGGAGGTAGAATAAATAACAAGTCAAAGCTTGTAGCAAACAACCGCTACATTTACTTGCCTTCAACGAAGATCAAGAGAACACGAGGTTATCATAGTCCAAAGTTACACCACCTTTGTCTCCTAAAACCTAGGTTTTATGGAGCCCACTTGTTTCCCTCCCTTCTCTTCCTTTCCCCTTCCTCCTCCCTTCTCTAATCTTCCAGCAGCAGCAGATCGGCAAGGCCACTGGGCAACCAGGGAAGATGTGCCAACGTGAGGATGGAAAAGCCACAGGGAAAAAGAGAGGGCTCGCTGGTTTTAATGGAGGAGAAGTAGAAAATGAAAAGGCTAAGGCACTAGTCACGTGAGGGGAAAAAAAAATGAAGGGGCACACAACAGATTCACTGGACGGAAAAGAGGAGACAGACTACTGCATGGTGGAGTTTGTTTTTCTCCAAAACAAAACCAAACTTCATCGTCCTACCACTTTCCATCCGACATCGAAACTGAGAATATGGATAGCAAAATGGATTAATCTCATCGATCTCTACATATCTACGATCTCGGATGGTTCAAAGGAGCTATGGTTCAAAAAGTCAATTTTTTTGTCTTCCTTCAAAGCACCTCAAAAAGAATATACGTAAGAATTTCTCGGGTGTTACACCCATGCTGTGAGGTACAGTTATTTCCCTGCTAGGTGATAGATGGGTTGTTTTGTCTCCTAGTCTGTATTCACTTGCTGAAGGCGTTATATAAGCCAACATTTATGTGTGCCGCTTCATGATGACTACGACACATCTCATGATCCAAATACAAAGAGTGACTAAGCGTGCATTGTGGTAGACCGCAAAAGGAGGCATCACCATTATCAGCTCAGTATTAACCGATCCAGGCCACGTGTGAGAACGAAGTGTTGAGGTGCATGGATACTATTTAGCGACTACACCTTTTCGGCTCTTGTCACAAGAGAAAAAAAAACATGGTCAACTCCCTCCTGCCACTGCCTCCAATGCCGATTCAACCTCTGCCCCAGCCGTGACCTACTCCGACCGCCACGTCCTCTACCCCTCCCTCCACTAATTTCGAAGGTTGCTTGCCCCCGCCACTGGCCCCACACACTGAGGGTCCTCCACCACCTGACTCCACCCCCCCAACCGGCTACCTCCGCTCCCCTGCATTCTCTCCTGCCAACCACAACCAGCCCACCCCCCATCCCTCTAAACCGCGAATGCACAAATCCCCTCGCTACCTGAAACCCTAAACTAAAATGGAGCTCGCCTGAGTTCGAATCATCGCTGGAGAAGAAGGCGCAAATGAAGGTGCTCTAGGTCGGTCTGTTACTTTCCAACTTTTTACCTTTTTCTCTTTTTTGTACTTTTTTTTTGTTCTCAAATGGGGCTCTCGTGTTAGCCTAGATTTTGTATTTAATTTTTGTGAGAATGGGTGTTCATCTTAGCATCAAGGACACGGTGAATAAATGTTTTAAAATTAAATTGAAAACTACAGTTAGCATTGTACAATAAGCATGGGAAACAGTGAAACCTATTTTATAGAGATGCCCCTTCTTTTCTTGTGCTTGAGGATAAGATCACCATATAGGTGTCCCTTTGGTAAGGTACATTTATTCGGATGATCTTAATTTCTATAGAGCAACTAGCATGTGTTCAGCATTTTGTGGAACTGAGTCACAGTATTGACATCTTTGATACATAATTAGTATAAACTGCATCCATTAAAAAAAGTAGTAACATTTTGTAGAGATATATATATATATATATATATATATGAAAAACGATTAGTAGTACCAAAACAAAAGTTCTGTGCTACCATTAATTTCTGTGTAAATATATTCACCAATTAAAATGTTTTATCATGAATCACGCAGATCTAAACACATATGAAAATAGTACATTACATCTCAAACTTATATGCACTACAATAGGTTTACTACAAACACTCACTAATATATACCAAGGCTTTGTTCTCGCTATCAGCGAGGAAGTAGTTTCTATGAGAGCACATATGCATGGATGGTGTGTGGTTCTCCTCGGAGTCTAGCCAGGGCTGGCAACTCTTTCATCTAGCCGGCGACGTGGACTTACTTTGTGGCTTTGGTGTCCTCTGCTCCATGGGAAGCTTGCACCGGCAACACGCTGGGATCTATTGGACCATGGCCGCGACTACAGTCGAAAGTACAGCAGTTGTTGCACAAACGGAGGTTATGAAGCTCGCATAGGGGGACTCTTCTCAGGGCACCATGTTGTGCACTTCTCGGGGCAGCACCCACAAGAAAGACAGTTCCCCATCCTTAGGTTGCGTTTGGTTCAGCTTTTAGCAGCTGTAGCTTCCAAAGAAAGTTGAAAGTTGAACCAAAGACCTACAACTAGAGAGCAACTTTTCCCCACATCCAGCTTTCCCATAGTTCAAATGCCACAGCCGCTCCCTCCACTGCTTTTCTCAGCTGTGGGGCGAACGGGAGATAGAAGTTGGAGTTATTTACCCGCAATGCCATCGGTTATGAAAAAACGGTTTGCTGTTTTCCTGTCCCCCCTTCTCCGACGCCCAACTCCCGTCTCCCCCGCGGTCGCCCCCTCCACCGCGCGCTAGGGTTAGCGCAAGGCGACCGGCGGCGGCGGAGTCCCAGCGACTGCAGCAGGGTCGGCGGCGACCCCGCCACCTCCTCCGTCGGGCGTGGCTCGGAGGATCCCTGCGCATCTCCCTCCTCCCCTCCTCCCACCAGTCGGGCACGGCGAGTCTGCATCTCCCTCCTCCCCTGCGCCTCCTCCCCACCAGATCTCCCTCCTCCCCTCCTCTAGCGATGCCGTTGGGCAAGCTATGAGCTCACCCGTACCCATAACCACGCATTACCCATATTTAATTACCCGTGAGGGTAATGCCCACTGGATAATGCCCTTGCCCAGCGCCAACCTCTCGTCTTTCCTATCCGCTGTCGTCTCTTCTTCTCCATCTGTCTCTTCTCTGGTCGAAAATTGAAAGAAAACGGATGACTGGTGAGATGCAGACTCCAATCGAATTTCTCCTTTTTCGATCCTGCTTTCCTTCCCCCCCCCTGTCTCGCAACGACAGCGCGCAAGCTGCTGCTCATCTTGTTGTGCGTGGAGGGTGTGGCGGCGGCAGCGGCACGGAGCGCCGAGGTCGATCTCGCGCGCGGCCTAGGCCCGGCGGCGGTGGCGCGTCCCTGCGCACCTTCTCCAGCGCCTCAGCAAATGGTTGAAGTCTCTATGCTTCATCCAGCCGGGCTACGACGACGACAATGTGGGCGACGTTGTGGTCGACGCTCCGCCGACAGCGGCAGGCTCAGCGGGAGCAGCGCGCCGCGCGCGGAGCAGCTCGTATGCGAAGGCCTCTGCCGACACGTCGCTGGCCCACACCTGCAGCACCGTCAGGCCGCCCTTCTTCCTGGCCGGCGCCGTCGTGAACCATGCGGGTGCAGCGGGTATACCGTACCCACACCCACAATTAGTGGTTAATCCATACCCTCCCCAAATTGAATGGGTACGGGTGTGGATACGGGCGCTGGGTACCCAGTGGCAACGCTACCCTCCTCCCCACCAGTCGGAGCAGTGGCAGTGCAGCTCACTGCGGCTCGGTTTACTTGTTGCGAATTGCGCGAGGACGACTACTACATATATCTTGGCGCAGGGAACATTTGCATCTCGGTCAGGGGCTTAGCAGCCATGTTCCCGGAACGATGGGGACGGGAACATAGGAACAGGAACGAGGAACGTCACTTATGAATGGTTTTTACACTGAAATGTTCCTGTATGTTCCCGTTCCCGTCCCAAAACGATGTTCCCGTTCCCGTCCCAAAACGATGTTCCCGTTCCCTGGCTGCTAAGGTCAGGGGCTCAGGGCCTATATATACACAAAATTAAAGGGTACCTTCCACCTTCTGCTGCAAGCTCATATACTGGTGGTAAGAAAGGTTCCTAACTTCCTCCCTTACAACCTATCTTTTTAATTTGATATATTTTTATGGTATTTGGTATATTTCCATACACATACAAGGCTCCATATGTTCAAACCAGTGTATTCTTCTTTACGTACAACTAGCCAATGGTTTCTTATATTATGTTTAGTAAAATCATGTCAAAATCTGCAGAAAGAAGTATTTTTCATTTCTTCCAAGTGCCCCCAAAACATTGAGAATTGTTTAGCCTTTGAAAAGCTGAACTAAAAGACAACCACACAAGGTTATGGACCGGATGAGGTCTAATAATTGGTACTGATTATTGTTGAATTGTTCATATCGTCCACCACAACTTGTGTTTTTGCTTGCAATGTTACTTGATTAGATGGTTGGCTCGAATGCTATATTGTTGCCAGACTTTATTCATGTATGCCATTTGAAGCATTAGGGTCATTGTATTCTCTATGTATAAAATGAATTGTAGGCTACATAATTTCTTATATTGATGCTCTCTGCCCAGGTATCTAGTGGTCAAGTCTTTTAGTGGGCCTGTTGGCGAAAAATCAAAATTGAGAAGAACTAATTCCTGTCAGAGTTAGGCCAACCCTTTATTATTCTAAAGATGAATCCAATACTTTTCTTGAGAAAAGAATTTAGCCCACTTTTGGAGGATGGCAGTGTTGATAGCTTGTGGAATTAGCATATATATACTCTATCCTGTTATAAAAAAGCTAACATATATTTATGCAAGAATTTGGATTTTCAAGGGATAACCCCCAAACATTGCATTATGTTGGAATAAAAAACAATATAAATTATATAATCACAGAACAAATTATCGAGATGAATACATACTACCAGGGAACTGACCTTCAGTACCGGGCCAGAACCCCCTTTTAGTACCGGTACCGTGTTTCCGGTACTAAATGTACACCCACCTAGAAAAAAAATGAAATCACCTAGGAGGCCATGAGCGCCCATGCGTGGTCCGTGGGTCTCGAGAAGCCACAACCTCTGGATTCGCATGTAGCGTCCTCAACCATACCACCTATAGAGCATATGTGGTTGAGACTATCCTTTTAAACTATTCCGTGGTAGACCATTTAGTACTGGGCCATGTTATGAACCGGTACTAAATGCACGTGGAGCCTCGGGAACCCCCGGGACAATTTAGTACCTGATTTTAGCACCAACCATCCATTTAGTACCGGGTGATGCGTGTTACAAACTAGTACAAAATGGTCCCGGGGGCACTATACTACTAAATTGACTTAGTACCAGCTAAACTAACAACCGGTACTAACGTGAAGTAGACGAATGCTTCTTTTTTTGGTAGTGATATATACAAAAGTTTCAAATCACAATTTGAATACAGTGCACCTCAAACTTTACTGCTCACACTTTAGAAACACTTCCACTACTCTTTCATTTGACAGGTACGATGATGGATTATTTGCGTACAATAAATTTCCTGATCTCCAGACATCATGGTGACAGTTCTCCAGAGAGGCAGCGACTATATCATTGGATGACGTGGGCTTTAATTTACCTTAGCTTTAGTGTCATAACCACCTTCTGCAGAATCCACAGGCACCAATTTGGGATCATGTGGAGCATGATGATGACCACGACTACAATTGAAAGTACAGCAGTTGTTGCACAATCGGAGGTCATGAAGCTCGCATAGTGGGCACTTCTTCGGGCAGCAGGGACAATTCTCTGGGCAGCAGCCGCAGCACGACATGCAAGGAAGACAGTTTCCCATCCGAGAATTTATAAGTTCCGTACGTGACTTGCAGCCTAACAGGACCCTAGCTTGGTGAGGTCTTATTATTGGCTCCTATATATCATGTGGCTTGCAATCGCAAGATTGCTGAGGGGCCTATATATACACAATACCTATATATAGACAACCCCTAGCCTTGTCGTGTTCAAGAGAATTGATTCATTATTGGTTGTAATAACCACAATAAAGAAACGACTTTACCGATAGCTTTCAAATAATGGTAGGTAACCGTTCGTATAGTATCTTTTTTTGTTAATAAGCATCTACTGTAAATGTTGTTACTTAATTTGAATGTTAAAAGTTATGTAGTTCGGTCATATGTAGTGTTAAGAATATAATAATTATTGTACTAGAGGAATTCTTTACCACTCAAGAAAATTACTAAGGAGAACTTGAATTGTAGTATGTGGACCAATTACCATTAATAATTGTGGTCAAACTTTAAAAATCTGGTAAAAATGTCAGGTCCACTGGATTTCTGGCAGTGGACACACACTGGATGCATTCCAAACTATCAACATAGGGGCAGCTAAGTTTTGCCTATTCACACCAGCGGGGAAGTGGCAGCCACAGATCGGAAGGGAGTAGGCGGAAGCACATGCGCGAGATGAGAGCAGGAGAGGGGTTGGGTACCAATGCGAGTTATGAGCTGATACTTCTAAGGTATTTTGAATTTTTATCTGAAATTTAACCAGATACCAAAGTTCGAGTAGGTACCACAATGAAGATCAATAAACTCCTGAACATGCAAGGACCACTTACTAAGCAATAATAAACCAAATAAGAACTACTCGCATACTCGATAGCAGTACGAGCTTTTGTAAGAAGGCTTGATGATTTGAAGACTCATACAAAACATCCTCCATTTGAAGACTCCTAAGGCAATGCATAGCTAGTGCCTCTGCTTTCTTAAAATCTAATTAATCCAGCTGTATTCAATTTTAGAGTACATATATAGATAATGTTGTTGCCACAGACATGCATAATGTAGTGGAAACAATAGTATTTCCTCGGCTTTGCAATCATTATTAGGTTTGGGGCATAGATAAGGTTGTTGCCATAGGCATGCATAATGTAGTGGAGAATAGTATTTCCTCTGCTTTGCAATCATTATCAGGTTTGGGGCATCTGAAGCACCCATAAGTATGTCACAAGTCTCCCCCAAAAGCATTGGATGCTATACCTGCAGCTCCACGAAAGTGGCAACTTTATAATCAGCCAATGAGGCCAGTGCTTTACTTTCAGTTGATGATTTCAATTTATCAGTGGATGTCCTTATCAACTATTTGTCACAATGCAGATGCTTGTGTTTGTTGTGGTGTCTTCGATATGAGTTGGTGGTGGACCTAGCATAAAAATTCTGTTGGACAAAGTGGAGCGTATTATACAATATCAAATCAAGACACACAACTCTGATCAATTATAATACTGAATAAATAATTATATTTATGTTTTCTTTATATTTTTTCTTTATTCCAGACCCATCATCGCTCCCACATGGAGTCGAACATGGGTCTGCTAGATGCTAGTCAGGTGCTCTAGCCACTAGACTAGAGGTCCTTTCGCTTATTTTGTTTACTCCTTCCTTGCCAAATCCTCTTTTTGCTGGATCTTATACGTGGAGATATATTCTGCGCTTAGCAGCAATTATTTTCCTTGAGCTAGGCTATTTAATGCATTGGAAATATGTAATGCTGATGCTTATGCACCCTTGATAAGACTAAGCCAAGTCGCTCATTTAGAGTAACAAATGCCACTGGTCAATTACCGTCAAAGCTGGCAATATGCACTAATTAACTTCGGCCTTGTTTGGGTACATTATTCCCTCTCAGTTTGTACATTATTCCCTCTCATATCCATATTGATATACTGGAGTAGAAAATGAACTCAATTTCCCAACTTCTCGGTTGAAGGGGAGAAGGAATAGGAGGTGTACTGGTGTTGGCCACCGGGAGATATGTGCTACTATAGAAATGATCTTTGCAAATGCCCTATCATCACTGGTTACAATGTAGGTGGCCGTTAAAACCATAAGTGATGTCTCAAGTATCACCGCTAGTTCAAGCCAGCAGCCAGCAGTGATAATATACACCACCATCACCGTCGGTTCATGGCTTGAATTGGCGGTGATAGGGACCTACACTGTCGGTTCATATAATAACAAACCAGCACTCGTCACTACTGGAAAATGGAATTCGTCGTTATTGGTTTGCCTCATATTGGAGGGGAACAAAAGGGGATTTTCACTTGTAGGGCATTTTATCTCTCTCAACAAGCTAGGGTGGGAAACCGACAGCGAAAGACAGACACCAACAGGCAATTTTACTGTTTGGTTATAATTTAATCAACACTCAAGTGAATTCTGCTTACAATAGTGCATGGGGATCTACATCGTCGGTGCATATAATATAACGAGCCTATAGTGATGATAGAGTGCAATGTAAAACCACCTCTCGTTTTCCTCCCTTTCGTTGCCAACCCGATGGCCACCATCTGTAGCACAATATTGCGGCCAATTTCTCCCCCATGGTCATTGAAAATCCGCCTTTTTCAAGTATATACATTACCAAGTTGTTTATGGTTAGTAATTATCAATCTATTTACTTCATAGCTTGTTTCTTTTTCTAGATTTTGCATTATTGGGACTAATGCAATGCAGAGGTTTTTTATTTAGAATTCAGCGGGAGCTTGTGTTACTCACGAGAAAAATTATAATTATCCTGATATAAGTACTCCCTCCGTCCTAAAATTATAATCTTTCTCACTTCCTGAGAAAATACTATGGTCAATTATATAAAAATAAATATTAAATTTTATGATACAATATATATACCATTAGATACATATTTAGATCTAATTTTTTAAAAAAAAATATTTAGAGACTTAAATGTTGAACGTATTTTCTACAAATGTAGTTAAACTCGTGGCATGGACACCCAAAACGACTATAATTTTTGGACAGAGGGAGTATCTCGCATAAGAATTAGGTTTTTCTTTATGTTGGGTCATTTCTCCCTCAATTTTCCTCAGAGGTAACCAAGTCTTGAAGATTGTTGAACACTCACTTGCTTCAAGGCTTGTATTGCAATTGTTGTCATGTTTGTTTGGTTAGATTGTTTTCAAAATTTTGGATGAATGTGATGGAGAGGCTCTTTTTGTTCATTTAGAGGCCATTGTTCATGAAGATGAAGTTGAACTTGTTCATTGCGATAGTGTTCATTTAGAGGCCATTGTTCATGAACATATTTTCCTAACGTGATGAGGGTGATTAGTTTTAACATTATTTTTTTTACCTAACGTAACGAGGATGTCCACAATGTGAACTGAAAAGTAGCTCATATGGACTAAAATATTGTATAAAATTTGTTCTAAAAAGTTACCCGTAAATGAATGTACTACCCTCAAGTATTTTGTCTCTATTCTTTCTCCCCTGTGTCTTGCTTCATCTCCTCCCTCCGTGCCCTACCACTACCCTAAGTGCTTTGAGGCTCAATGTTGTAGGTTTTGCAATAAGAGTAAATTCCCTCTATGCCTTTGAAAACTACAACTCATCCCTTGTGTGCTACTGGATGACATAGAGGGGATTTTTTTGTGTGTCTAAGAGTCAATGGCATATAGGGGATGAGTATAATTTTCAATAACATGGAATTTATTGACCATTGACCCAAGGTTTATGCAAAGGACTATTACCTTTGTCTAAGCCCATAATTATTTTTTTTCTGGGATGGTGGGAGTATATGTTTAAAGTTTAAACACATGTTTGATGAAGTCTAACTTGCAGAACGTTGTGGACATGTATGTGTACATTATCATAGACCTGATTTGTATATTAACTAGCAAACACGCCCCTATGGGTGAACATAATATGGCTATGTTACTATGTCATTCTAATGTCTGTTTTTTTAAGCATAATTGTTTCAAAGTATAACTTATAGAAATAAAAAGAATGCTCCGGTCTAAATTAAATGGAAATTATTATATTTTTCCCAGACCTGATCATGGGCTGCTTGATCTGACAAAAGAACCCTGATCAGGTCGGACATTATATTGGGTGTGGACTCCGGCCATTTTTTTTTATCCCGGTGTGAATTTTGTTGGGCGCACCCATACTTTAGCCCATGGGCTGACCCGACGGCCTGAAAACATAAAAGTAAAAAAGGAAAAAAGTCATTTCACCTCCCTAGACCTTAGACCGACTTTATTTTTTCTCCGTGGACCGTAAAATCGGTTAACCAGCCTCCCTCAAGTCTTGAAACCATACGTTTTACCTCCCTGGCCTGATTATAAGCGGTACTGAAGGTGATTTTGTCTTTTTTATTTTTTTTATTTATTTCGATTGAAACTTTAAAAAAACTTAGTAAATCAAAGAAAAATCCTAAAATGGAAAATCTAATTTTTTTAAACTCCACATAGGTATGTCAACACAGAAAATATATAATATAATATATTTTAATACAATTTTTTACTATATATTTTTATCTATCTTTTTACTATAGAAAAATCATATAATTCATAACTCTCTTATTTATGGTCCAGTCATGGTGAATTTTTACGTTGAGATAATTATTGTATACTAAAACTGTAATAAAAAATTATACTCATTGGATTTTGTATTCCTATACAATTTAGTTATAGATTTATTTAGTGTGTTTTCCATAAATAAATCTATAACTAAGTTATACATGATCCATGGTGTACAATTTTTTTAATACAATTCAAGCATAAAATAATTAGGCTACCGTAAAATTTCACCATGACCGGACCATAAAAAATGCAGTTACAAATTATTCTATTTAACTATAAAAAGAAATAGATCTAAATTCGTAGTAAAAATTTTATACTTAAGCATACCATATTATATATTTTATGTGTTGATATACCTATATGAAGTCCAACAAAATTGGACTTTCCATTTTATAGATTTTCTTTGATTTACTATGATTTTTCAAATTTTCAGCCGAAATAGATAAAATGGTAAAAAAAGAAACCACCTTCAATACCGCTTATATTCAGCCCAAGGAGGTAAATCGTACGGTTTGAAGACTTGAGGAAGGCTGGTTAACCGGTTTTACGGTCCAGTGGAAAAAACTGATAAACTCGGTCCATTGTAATGGGAGGTGAAAATGACTTTTTCCAAAGTAAAACCAACAGGTGCTATTGTTTTCACAGCCCAACAAATAGCTCATCAAATAGTTTTACTGGTGTCCCCTCGTGAAGGAGGCCACGTCCGTATCATGCGCTTCGATACGACCATATATGATATATCCTTATCTCCCACTCCCACACCCCGAGAGCCCGATTGTATGTGTATGCCAGGTTCGGTTCAATTTCTTCTTCAAAGCCCTATTGTATGTGTATGTCAGGTTCGGTTCAATTTCTTCTTCAGAGCCCGATTCCAATTCTTCCTTCTCTGCTTCTGCAAAATCGGTTTAAATGCACATGCCAGTCTAGACGGAGAGTAGAGGACCTTGACAGCAGGTGAGTCCAGGCCCGCGACATCGAGCGATGCCGTCGTGAGGTATGGGAAGGAGTCCGGGTTCGCGACGTCGTGCGGCGCACGGAAGGCGAAGGGGGCAGGCGATTGAGGTAGCCACGACTATCTCTCTTTGTTTTTCTATATATAGTATAGAGAGAGGAGAAGAAATAGAGATAATTATTTGAGTCCAAGAAAATAGCTTGCGATTGCCTGCAATACGAGACAGGCCAATGTTTTGATATTATATACTGTCTTTTTTTTCTAGAGGAATGTACTTTGCCTAATCCCCTGTAAACGACTTTATAAGTTTTCAAACACAAATTCGAACGAAATGGCCCATATAATGGCCTAAATTGCGGCCCGTTAAGAACACAGCGCAATCTTATACCTATATAACTTGTCGTGGCCCTACGAAGTTGCGATCTCCAATCTGCCGCCACCCAATCGCCGCGCCGCCGTCGCCCACCCAGAAGAGCAGCAGGCTGTGATGCCGGTTTGGGCGCCTGGAGCCCAGGAGCAGGCTGCTTGTGCTCTCCAGGCTGCGCGCACGCGCCAAGGCGAAAGAAGAACACCGTACCATCACAAACGGCAGTGCCCCAGCCGTTGTCGGCACGCGGATCCTCAAGCCTGGAAAGGTTCATTACATATCTTTCTTGGCCTATTCCATTCTGTGCTTCCCGTTTTGGTTTGTTCTCATCGGTCTTCGTTAGTGTAGGCGAGAATGCAACTTCATTTGATTTACATATGTACTAAGCTCGCCTGCACTATTATTATTAATTATAAAAAAAATTCATTGCATCAAAACGGACATATACCGATGGAAGCAATATTCTTCCTTGTTTTTAGATACCCACTTCGGCTTTGCGCCTGCGTACAGAGAGTGGCTGACTTTGTTAAGTTGCTTGGTTGCCTATTCATCCTGCAGTGTTGGACTCGCATAATTTTTTCTTCACTCCTGAAGATATGTTTGACGAAAAAGACTCCTTTGAACTGCCAGGACCGTGGACATGGTTTTACCCCCTTTTTCCCAATTTTATCCTTCGTATCCGCAGGACTTGCCCTCTCACTTTCCTTGGCCCAATACCAATGGATGGTTTTCATTCAGTGGCGCCATGACACCCCGCAACGTCGGTGAAAAGTTTTCCTACCCCTGTGTGTTACAACTTTCCAGGCCTCTACTCAGCACGTAGAGAGATGTTGCTAAACCTGCCATAATCAAGAATGAGCAAAGCTAGATGACTAAATTGTAGGATATTTAAACATAACTTAGGCATAAACATGATAGGATCTTACATCTATAACATGAACACTACACAAGGGTTAGGGTTACAACCAGGAGCGATGGACGAGGGCGGTCCGACCATTTCAGTAACCGGTGAAGCGCTCGGTGTAGTTGTTCCCGGGCTTGGTGTAGGACGTCGGAGATCCCGCCATCCTTCTAGTCTCCAACGGCACTGTCCTGGGACGGCGGTGAGGTGGCGACGGCCTTCAGATGGCTCCAGCGCCGCCAGATCGGAATGGCAGATGTGGGGACGCTCTTAGGGTTTAGTGTCACTGGGATAGATCTAAACCTTGCCTGGTGTCCCCTTTTATCTTGCGCTGGGCAATGTGGGGCACCAACCATGGGTTCGTTGCGCCTCCGATCAAGACGCTTAGTGGCCCATGGGCTTTCCCACTAGTCCCACTAAACCTTTCACTAATGGGCTTTTGACCACTTTAACTTTATTTCCAACATTCTTCCATTTGGTCTAAAGGCCCATTACTTATGCCACTTTCTTAAAGTAGAATTATTCAAAGAGATAATGTGTTGCAATGGCGATAAAGGTCCAATGCAACACAAGTACCCACAATGTTTGAAACCACTTATCATAATGGGAGTGGTTGACTTATGACCCTATTATCAAAAATCACATGCTTTCCAATAATCCCTTGCCGGCAACATGTTCTTTAAATATATTGGGAGCCTTTCATTAATGGATCGGCGGGCATGTTCTTAGTACTTATATGCTCTATATCAATAGTGTGATCTTCGACTCTATCATTCACAACAAGATACTTAAGCTCAATGAACTTGGTAGCGTTACTTGTTGTTATTAGCATAGAGGACATCAGCCTTATTGTCGAATATAGTTTTAGTGGTTTACTTATGCTGTCCACCACTCTTAGTCCCGGGATGAATTCTTTAAGCCATAAAGCTTGCCCCACAGCCTCATAACATGCCATAAACTCAGCTTGCATTGTGGATGCTGTCGTAATATTTTGTTTGCAGCTTCTCTAAGATATTGCCCAATAGCGAGTGTGAAGATATATCCTGATGTCGACTTCTTATCATCAACACAACCCGTATAATCGGCATTAGAGTATCCAATGACTTCTAGATTCTCAGTTCTCTTATATGTGAGCTTATAATTCTTAGTGCTCTGCATTTAGCGCATAGCCTTCTTACCACCTTTCCAGTGTTCAATTCCTGGATTTTTCTAATATCTACCAAGCATCCCGTTAATGAATGCTAGGTCAGGGCATGTACACCTTTGTGCATACGAAATGCTTCCGACAACTGAAGCATAAGGAATCTTTCTCATTTGATCAATTTCTAATTGATTCCTGGGACTTTGGAATTTCCCAAACTTATCGCCCTTAACCACTAGGGCAGCTGTGCCTGAACATTGGTGCATATTAAACCTTTTTAGGACTTCCTCTATATAAGCTCTTTGAGAGAGTCCTAAAGCACCTTTTGACCTATCACGGTGAATCTCAATGCCAAGAACATAAGAGAGCTCATGCAATAGATTCTTCATATCAAAACTCGATGAGAGATAACCCTTTATCTCATGCAATAGATTCTTATCGCTGCTAGCTAATAGGATATCATCCACGTAAAGCACTAGGATGATAAAAGAGCTCCCCTTGATCTTAACATATATACAATTGTCCTTTCTATTACTGACGAAGCCATATTTCTTAATCACTCCGTCAAACTTAAGGTACCATTGTCTGGATGCTTGTTTCAGCCCATAAATGGATTTCTTTAGCTTGCATCCCATTTGTTCCTTGCCTTCCACGATGAAACCTTCTGGATGTACCATGTACATATCCTCATGCAAGTCACCATTTAGGAACGCAGTCTTTACGTCCATCTGATGTAGCTCAAGATCATAATGAGCCACTAATGCCATAACAATTCTAAATAATCTTTCTTCGTGACAGGAGAGAAGGTCTCATTGTAGTTAATTCCTTCCTTTTGCATGTAACCCTTAGCCACAAGTCTTGCCTTGAACCTTTCGATTTTCTCTTTAGAGTCATATTTAGTCTTAAAGACCCATTTGCAGCCTACCTTTTCGGCTCCTGCGGGAATCTCTACTAAGTCCCATACTTTAATGGCACTCATAGACCTCATTTCTTCTTCCATGGCCTCACACCCCTTATGTGAGTTCTCACTTATTATGGCTTTCTTATAGGATTTTGGATCATCTACCTTTCCCATATCGTGACCTTCTTCACTTATGTACACGAAATCATCGGATGCGGTAGATTTCCTTTCTCTTGTGGATCTTCTAATTGCTCTTGCTGAGTCTCTTGTGTCCTGTTAGCATCTTGACCCTGCGCTTGCTCAGCGGGATCTTCCACAATTTCATTTTGATGCTCATTAGTTACGGGTGCATTTTCATGCTCAATTATGGTAGGTGTTGCCTCCCTAATTTCTCTTAGAGGATCGGCTACCCAAGATGTAACTTTAATGTGAGGGATAGTCTCATTTGATCCTGAGTTATCGGCAATGAATCATGAGTCCGCATTTCCTCAAGATCAATTCTTCTAACCTCAGCGCATCCATTTTCCTCTAGGAAGACAGCATGCCTTGTCTCTACAAACTTAGTGGTACACTTAGGACAATAAAACGATACCCCTTTGATTTTTCTGGGTATCCAATGAAATAGCCGCTTTCTGTCTTAGGGTCTAATTTTCCAAGTGATGGATTAAATAGCTTTGCTTCAGCTGCACACCCCCATACATGCAAATAATTTATGTTGGGTAGTCTGCCAGTCTAGAGTTCATAAGGTGTCTTAGGGACCGACTTGCTAGGAACACGGTTATTAGTGTGCACAGCAGTCTTTAGTGCTTCCATCCACAAACTCACTGGTAGTGTAGAATTACTTAGCATAGATCGCACCATGTTCATGAGGGTACGATTTCATCTCTCAGCTACATCATTTTGCTGAGGTTCACCAGGAGTTGAATACTGAGCAACTATTCCATTTTCTTGAAGAAACTTAGCAAAGGGGCCGGGGATTTGCCCATATGTTGCATGTCTCCCATAATATTCTCCACCTCTATCTGATCTTACCACTTTGATCTTAACATTATGCTGATTTTCTACTTCAGCTTTAAAAATCTTAAACTTATTAAGTGCTTCAGATTTTTCTCTTATAGGGTAGATGTATCCATAACGGGAGAAATCATCAGTGAAGGTGATAAAAGAACTAAAACCATCCACCAATCTTACATTAAATGGACCATAGATGTTAGTGTGAATTAATTCTAATATTCCTGTACTGCGCTTAGCTCCATCCTTTTTAGTTCTTTTTGCAAATTTTCCCTTAATGCAATCAACACATTGTTCTAAATCATAGAAGTCTAAGATAGGAAGTATCTCTTATCTAATGAGACGTTCCATTCTCCCCTTCGAAATGTGGCCTAAACATGAGTGCCACAATGTCGACGAGGTCTCATTACCCCTCTTGTGCTTATGGTTGGCATGATCAACATTCATCACAGAGCAATCATTATTCAAAGACAACAAGTAAAGTTGATTATGTAAAGGTACATAACAAATAACATCACCATCATAACTTACTACACAACTGTTGTTCTGAAAAAGACACGCATAACCATCATTGTCTAATCTTGAAATATAAATTAAGTTTCTCATGAGAGATGGAACATAAAGGTCATTATTCAATTGAAGCATGAAGGCAGTATAAAGTTCTAGACTAAGATTTCCAATGGCCTCGACTTCAGCTTCAACTCCATTGGCGACCTTAAGGCTTCGGTCTCCTGTGAGGAATTTGTGACATGAACGGTGGCACCAGAGTCAATCCACCATGAACTTAATGGATCATAAGCATAATAAGACTTATCGGCTAACGAAATAATGTCATCGTTACGTCTTTTTTCTAGCCAAAGCTTGAACTTTGGGCACTGCTTCCTGATATGGCCATAGTCCTTGCAGTGGAAGCATTGAGGACCCTTAGAGGAAGAAGCGCCAACATCTGTCTTTGGCTTCTGATTCTTCTTAGGATGCTTTGAGTGCATGACCTTCTTAGCCTTTCTCTTATGCATCTCTTGCCTGATGAGGTTGACATAGTCAGGAGTCTGTGACCTTAGCCTTTCTTCTTCCTGAGAGCACTTAGAGATGAGCGTGGCAACGTTCCATTCTGCATCAGTACCATGGTAGTTGATCTTAAATGGCTCAAACACAGAGGGAAGTGAGAGGAACACATGGAACACATGATGCAACAGAGTCGTATCATCAAGTGGACAACCCAGGACCTTAAGCTTATCCCTGAGGTTAACCATCCTCATGATGTGCTCTCTCACACTGCCATTCCC
This sequence comes from Digitaria exilis, assembly GCA_015342445.1. Taxonomy (NCBI): domain Eukaryota; kingdom Viridiplantae; phylum Streptophyta; class Magnoliopsida; order Poales; family Poaceae; genus Digitaria; species Digitaria exilis. The sequence continues at coordinate 2,552 of JACEFO010000808.1, read as the reverse complement.
ATCATACTTAGTGCTCATTAGCTTGAAGAGATGGATGCTAGCATTGGCCTTGTCAGACCCCTTAAAATACTCCTCAATCTTGTCCATGAAAGCTTTTGCACTTTTAGGATCCTTAGGAAGTGCTCCCCTCATGGAAGGAGTTATGGTCATCTCCATAATCATCAGTGCGACCCTGTCAGAGCGCTCCCAGCGCTCCTTCTCTTTCTCATAAGTTGCAGTACGCGCCGCAAGGGTAGGATTATTATCCCCTTCTATGATTGGAGAAACGGGAGCTGGCTGTCTCAGAGAGTGGTCCTTATCCTGAATCCCCGATATCAGCCTAATGTTTTCCTTCCATGTGGCGAAGCTGTTCCCTGCCAGCTTCTCAATACCGTGGATGTAGCTTATGATGCTGGAGGGAGTGGGATCTGAGTAAAACAACATGAGGATAAATTTAATCAGTAATGACATCAAAAAAAATATATAACTAATGCAATTTTGTATCACTGTTGGACAGAAACAAAATTAAAACATCAATGACTTTTGCATCACCGTTGGGCAGAAACAAAAGAATCTTAATACTTAGTGTTAAACAAATTTGCATCACCGTTGGGCAGAAGCAAAATGCAAACATTAAATTGACTGAAACTTAAACAATTTTACATCACCATTGGGCAGAAGTAAAATAATCATGAATTTAAAACTCACTTATATCACATGACTATAAATCAACGTTGGTCAGAATTATAGTTGTGAACTTAAATTTAAATGTGCATAAATAATTCCTAATTAAAATATCTCGTTGGTTCAATTTTAATAAGGAAACTCATATGCGCAGCGGAAACTTAAAACTAAATTTAACTCAGAGGTATTTTCCCTTAAATCAGTGCAAAAATCATGAATATACTCAGTCGTAACTTAAAAACATGGAGAATACTTAGAAATATACTGAAATAAAAGAAAAATACCAATCATAATTCATTGTGGGCCGAAACTAAACTTATTCCCTCCGGCCCAGCACGGTGCTTCACAGCCAGCGCTAAAACTGGCCCACTGCCAGCCCATCATTGCAGCGGCTCAGCAGCTGTGTGCGCGGCTCGGCTCATCCCACGGCTCGGCTTAGCGCGCAAGAACGGCTCGGCTCGGCTCACCGGCATGGCTCATGGCGGCTCGGCTCAGCAGGCGTTCACGGGCCACCAGCCTCACAATGCCTCATGGGCCTTACGCCCAAAAACCTACGGCCAGGCCGCGAATCCGCCGACACGCGTTCTGCCAGCTGAACCCGCTGCCTTCATCTCAGCGTCAATCGCAAAACCTAGGATCTGACGGTCGATCGTGTTTTCGCGGATATAAATAGCGACGGATCCAGCGAACCCTCACCATAATTCATTTCACTCCTCTTCCCCTTCTTCCTTCACACACAGCTGCCGCCGGCTCCTCTCTGCGCGCCGTCGACTTCTGCTCAGGCGCAAGCCGCTCGTCGCCTTCATGCTCAGCCGACGCCCTACGCCCTCGTGGTTCCTCTCGCCGAGGCGCGTGCGACCAGTCGTGTGCGGCTCCGTCGAAGGTTCCGTTCGGGTGCACTCATGGTTTGCCGGCTTCGCCGAGCCCTCATGTGCATGATTGTGCGTGATGCGCGCGGGGCTAGGTGAGTCTGATGTGTTCTAGGGTTTGGATATGACTCGTGGATTTGGGGATTCTTATGGGTTTGCTAAATGGATCTGAGGTTTGCATGTTTCCTTTTTCTTTCGATGCTTATTTGCGAGATCGATGCACAAACCGACGACTTGGATTGGGTTTGCGTCGGTGCGCCTAGGTTCGATGGATTCGCAGTAAGATTCATTGAATCATGTCTGAATGCGATTTGTCTCATTGCACAACAAAACGAAGACTTGTCTGTGATTTGCGTCGATTTGATGCTCGGTTGGGGTAGAAATGGGGAAACCGAACCCTAGCTTAGATCTAAATGAACTCGATCTACCTGTGCACTAAGGTTCAAGAATGATGCAAAAGGCGACGATACCAATGTAGGATATTTAAACATAAGCTAGCATAACAGTAAGGATCTTGCATCTATAACATGAACACTACACAAGGTAGGTTACACCAGGAGCGATGGATGAGGCGGTCGGCATTTTCAGCTAGGCGGTGAGCGTTCGGTGTAGTCGTTCGGGCTTGGTGTAGACGTCAGAGATCCCGCCGTCCACCGGCACTATCGTCGACGGCGGTGAGGTGGCCGACGGCCTTCAGATGGCTCCAGCGCCGCCGGATCGGGATGGCAGATGTGGGGACGCTCTTAGGGTTTAGAGTCACTGGGATAGATCTAAACTTTGCGTGGCGTCCCCTTATCTTGCGCTTTGCGATCTGGGGCCGCAACCATGGGGTTGCTGCGCCTCCGACTTAAGGACTTAGTGGCCCATGGCTTCGTACTAACCGCTAACCCTCACTATGGGCTTTTGACCACTTAACTTTATTTCGAACATAAATGACTAATGAACACACGATTAACGTACTGATTTGGGAATAAAGTGGGCAGTTAGGCATACAGAGCAGTGGCACTGCTGGTAATTGGT
>JACEFO010000807.1:0-59100 GCA_015342445.1 Digitaria exilis | reverse complement strand
TACTATATATCAGTTTTCATATAGAATCGTGCTTCCATAATCACTTTCAGAGGCCCCAATTTAATTTGTCCTGATATCCGATCCCTTAAGCCATTGCAACTAATTTTGTTAATTTTCATAGTATTTAGACAAAACCTGGCAGCTAGTAATTTTTTAACCAACTACATGGTGCCATTAATGACAATTAAAATAAATAATCCTCTTGCGAAAGAAAATTGATATTTGTTTTTAACAAAAACTACTTTCTAGTAGGATTGATAGAGGGTTTCACTGAGAATAAAAGAAAATGAAGTGGTCAAGTAGAGTTTAAAGTGCAATGCTAACATTGAGATAGTGAGACAGTGACATATAGTTAGATAAAAGATCAATTATATATGTACATTATATATAATGAAATAATAAATATAGGAGATAATTAAGTATATACATTATGAAACCACAAGAAACAATTAAGTTTGTCTTCTAGTTGGGAGATTTTAATGGCATTCATATTAAATATACTTCATAATCATGAAGCATTCTTTGTATGCAAAAGTAGCACCTCGACAAAAACTATATCTTTTAGATGTGACCTTTAAAATTTTAAATTAATGTAACCATGAATTATACACTTTGAGTTTCGAACAATTGCTTGCAAACCAAACGGATTGCTCATCTCGAGCAGTCACCTTCATGGATTTACACCAAGGATGTCCATCTACTGCAAGTGTGTTCTTCATCAGTTGAATCATGATCATAGGCACGCATTCAGCTTTGGAATGTGGAGGTGAGTGTAGGTTTATTGCCTGGCTCTAACTTTGAGTCACTTACACATGGGCCCAAACGTGATAGGGCCCACATGTCAGGACACATAAGTTCAGATTGCCTCGATATTAGAGAAGGCATCATCCTCATAATTCAGGGTGTGTTGGAGCACTTCCAGACACAATGGGATGGTGAAACCATGTTAGCTTCCTTTTATCATATGTTCACACTGCAGTTTTCAAGCCATCAGCACTCGGAGTTTGGGTGAACTACTCTGCTTGCCTGCAGCATCTGATGCCACGCTAGACAGATGATCGATATTCCTTTAATTCGACATGCATGTTCGCAATAAGTACTAAAATCTCTGCTTAGTCAGTGTTCTTCGAGTTGCTCCACCTGTCCATAGTCCTCACTCTATTATGGACTAATAATTTGAGCAGTCACAATGTGTAGGAGAGAAGTCTGGAATTCGGTATGGCTCTCACTCTAGTGGACATCTCTGACATACAGATTAAAGCCTGGTTACGAGAAGCCTCCAGATATACCGAGGACAATTGTACCTTTTCCATCTGCTTTGTGTCATGGATCTCTCTCTATTCGACAAAGTTCATTTCTAGTAGTTCGTTTTCATGTATTGTGTGTCAATGTTAAGCCGTGCTTAGCGGTGGCCATTTCTAGAATAACCACCTCATTATAAATGAAAATATGGATTAACTTGCACGTTCTCAAAGAATACAGTATACTTCACAAAGATTTAATAATAAAAAAAAATCTAAAACTTTGGAATACTATAGATGGCAAAAGTGCTGATAAATAAATGAGACAATTCATAAGCCTTTTGTGGTGTTATCGAAGTATAGCTGTAAAAGCACTAGCTCGTGAATATACCTAGAATCAAAACTCAGCATGGTTAGGATTATCTTCACTTTTATTTGATGACGGGCCACACTCAGCTTTAGGTCTTGCATCAGGCAACCACATTATATTGTTTCATATATGATTGCACAAAATGTCTGCATGCAGCTGGATGCGAGAGTGCTGCCCATACCAGGGTGAATCCCATAGATAAAGTGACAAGAAACCCAGCCAGCAATACAATAACATGACTATATAATATAAGGCACGGCACAGGTTCGCACTCAAACAATTTGAGTAGAAGAAGATCATGAGAGTGATGTTTTTTTAACTTACCTAGCAAGCAATGGGAATAATTTGAGTTATCTCCAGTCTCTTCTGCCTCCCCTGTTGCTGTCCCAAAGGGCTATACAATCACACGGGCTAATACTATCATAAAAGGATCACCTTGTCCTTGCTGCTGCTGGTCCTCATCAGGGACCACCTCCCCCAATTTTGTCCAGCGCTGCTTCATCACCACCAGAGTCAGAGCACCCTCTTCCTCAGTGAAGGATTACATGCCAGCTGGAACGATAGTGACCCTAGGGGAGCCCTTACCGTTAAGAACACTCATCTCGTACCCCAACACAAACTACCCGTGTAGGTTCTCTGGCAACTGCGCAGAACACACGTCACCACCAGTACCAGTCGAGTGAGGCCACATAAAACATCCTGTGGTCCAGTGCTGCATTCTCCTCTGGACTCCTGATGACAAGTCCTCAAGGTGTCCGGGCCACACTTGTCAGCATTGGAGGAGGCGTCCACGGGGGAATTACAATGTTAGGAGCGATGATACCTTTAATTCCAAATGAATTATCACTATATCGGTTAGGCTTTATATATTCAAGCTTGGTGGCTGGGACCGATAGACCTATGCTACATATGTGTCATATGTGATTTCAGGTAGCTGAGCTATGTATTATTATTCTGGAAGTGTCTCCTCCTTAATCGACTAAATCTCTTAACCGTCAGTTACTGTCATCCACCATTGAATTAAATCCAACTTTCCCGACTCGTCTTCTTCCTCTGAGGCTTCTCCTCCAGACCCGGTTCTCCATCTCTCTGCTCTCCCGTCTTTGTACGTGACGCCCCTGCAACCACTCTCTATCCCGGGCTCCGGCACTCCGCCGCCACCCTCTTTTGCAACCCACTAGTGGAGAGGAGCACTAGTGAGACTCGAACCCAGACCTCTGTCTTCGCGCGAATAATTCCATTACCACCGCACCTACAGAGCACATGTGAGCCTAGCTGGGGTGCTATCTTTTTAAATAAAGTAACCCGTGGAGGACCCTTTATTCTGGTTTGGTAAAATCAATTGGGACTAAATAGTCCTTTAGTACTGGCTGGTAACACTACACCAATTAGGACTAAAAAAGGCTTTAAGAGGGCCCACTTTAGAACCGGGACTAAAGCTTTAGTCTTAAGTAATAACTAGGGCTGACGAAAACTAACTCGAAGCTCGTTAGCTCGCTCGGCTCGGCTCGTTCCATTTTCCTAACGAGCCGAGCTAAAGTTTCAGCTCACTATTATAACGAGCGAGTTCGAGCGGCTCGTGTGCCAATCGAGAGCCGGCCCAGCAGACAATATACTATGACCGACGGCCCAACAAAGCCCACAAAAAAACCCTAACCAGCTAACTCCAGCCCCACTCGGCCATTCACGCAGCTCATCTCGGCTTCTCCTACGCGCTGCACCGCCACCACAGGCCGCCGCCATCCTGCTCTGCTGCTCCTGCTCGTCCCCTACCTCTCTCGGTGGCTCGGTTCCTCACTCCTCTGCAGCTCTTCTTCCACGTATCCCGTCGGCCCACACCGCAGCAGCTGCTCAATGCCACCGCCACAGTCCACCCGTCCCTCCCGAGGCCTCCCCAGCTGCGGATCTGCGGTAGCCGAGCACCGTATGCGCCTGGCCGACAATGCGCCAGGCTGACCAAGTCTTTGAGGAATCACTACAACACGTGCACACGACGATGCATCCTGGAGCAAGGGTCATTCTTGATTTTTTTTTACTATTCATTTTGGTGCACAACGCAAACAGTTCGCACCTATTGCTTTCTCTCGAATCTTCTCTTTTGACGTTCTTGCTGCTTCCTGATTGCTAATCTCTTACTCTTATTTGAGGATTTAGCTCAAAACTATATTGTATTCTAGAGGTTGGCCGATTCTTTGTGGAGGATTGGGCTTTGATTTACGAAATTATATTGTACATTGGATTCCAGAAGGGATGAGCATTTGTTATTCCTGACATGCCCGATTGAATGCTTCATCTTCTATTGCTGCATTGGCTTGCGAGCTGCTCGAGCTGGCTCGCGAGCCGCACCGAGCCGAGCCGAGCTAGCTTTTGTGTCAGTAAATTAACGAGCCAAGCCGAGCTGGCTCGTTATCTAAACGAGCCGCACGCGAGCTCAGCTCGGCTTGCTCGTTATCCACCCTAGTGATAACACACCAACCGGGACTAATGTAGACCTTTAGTCCTGGTTTTTACCAACATGCACTAAAAGGTCTCGGGAGGTATCCATTTTTAGAACAGGGACTAATGTAGTATTATTTCCTATTATATTCCTACCGGGTCTAATGGTGCCGAGACTATTGAGCTGTTTTCTACACTAGTCGCCCCATGCTAACCCATCAAAAACCATACGCCCCTGCTGCCTCCACTGCCCACCAGGGGTCCCTCCAATGCCAGGCTCTGGCGGCGCCCTCGCTGCCTTTGCTCCGTCATCTCTTCCACCTCCACCGCCGGTGTTGGGTGGAGGGCGGACCCGGAATGGAAGATGCCACCAACAGTTGGAAATGTAAAAACTCGAAGGGTAAGTAAGGGCACACGTGTAAAAAGATCACATCAGGGGAAAATCAACCGTCCTCCTGCACTGTGCATTTCTCTTTGTTATATAGTCAAGGCTCATGGGCCTTGATATCATTACAGTCTTTTCCTACAACGGGGGGGAATATTTCCTGCTTTACATGGGCATTTTAGTACAAACACACTCACCGTACCATGTTGACTCAACTGCTCCCTTTGACTAAGTTCATAGTCGCTGCCCCCCTCGGACACGCTTGGCTCCGTGCATTGTTGTCTTCACTGGGCCCTTCGGGCCCCTTTGGCCTTCGCTGGCCCCTTCGTGGGGCCCCGCTAGCCTTCGCTCCTTGGATTCCCTCGCCCAGGGACTGAAGGTGTCCGAAGGTCTTGCGTAGAGCCCTGACTCCGAATCCTGCATAAGTGGTTAGGTGCGCTTATCAATCCCTTTGGTTTAGGCACGAAGCCCGCATCCCCAACAGTGGCGCCTTGGTGGGTAGGGCCAAGTCTTTTGGGCCAAACCGCCAACCCTCGATGATGCATGGCTTCGGGCCTTCAGAATTCCTCCCTCTGACCACCAAGTGTATAAATTTTGAAGTGGTGGGGGTAAAATGGTCATTCTGCTCCTTCTAACGGTCAAAAAGTTAATTGCCCTATATAAGACCTTTGGGGGACCCAAGGAGGGTCACTTTCATTCTCCGTGAACAAGTCGCAAGTTCGTCTCCTTATTTTGCGGACTGAAGTTTGTGTCATCTAAGGTATGTAAATTTTCTACTTTAGTTACCTTCGCAAACCATTGCTTCAAGTTTTGAAACCAGAGTTATTTTTCCAGATTTGCTCGGTTGACAAGGACTTCGGATGGCTCCAAAGCGTAAGCTTCGGGCGATGGTCGATCTGCGGCTCTGCGCCTCGAGGGACACACCCTTGTCTTCGAGCTGGTCGGATGTCTCTTGCGGTCGAGCGTCTGAGTGAAGCTATGACTCTTCGAAGTGTCGTTTGCCTGAATCGGGTTGTTTCAAGCCGCCCTAGCCTGGAGAGGTTGTGGTCTTTTGCGACATGTCGATGCTAGGCTTCGTTTTCCACTCGACCCGTTGTTGTGGACACCTTGGATTTCTTGAAGACCAAGCTGCACCAGCTCACGCCGAACGCCTTTGTTCGGTTGAGCCTTTTCCTGTGGATCTGCAAGACGACGGGAATTCCAGCTAGCACGAAGAGATTTGCTTTTACCCATCGCGGGTTGCTTTGGCTCGCAAGGACGGGACTGCGGTCCCGGAGAGAGGGACACTTTGGGTGTCTGAACATCGTGTACCACTCCGACCTACTTGCGCCTGTTACTGCTTACAAGAACAGGTGGTCCAACGATTGGTGTGCTTCGTGGTTTTGCTATAGCATTGAACCTGAAGCGTCCAGATTAGCTGGCGAGTCGCTGGGGAAGCTTGCATAGCCCTTTGAAGCGTACATTGAGAGATGCTCCGAAGGGGTTCAGTTTACATATATGCTCCGCAAGATTTTGAAGTATATGTCCGTTCGACACCTCGTGGAAGAAAATTGTATCTGCGGGTGTTCCCTGTCCAATCATCTTGGGAAGTGTCTTCATTTGTTACTGAATTGTTGAATGGGATTCCTATTCCTGACTTTCGCCAATGCTTTGGTATACGGAGGCCCTGCTCGAAGGCGATGAGGCCGAGGAACGAGCAAACCGCATCTTGGGAAAGGAGACTTCCATGCAAAGCAAGGAGAGCCGAAGGCTTCTTGGCACTCAGCGGCGTAACCGTGTGTTTGGATTTTTCAAAAAGGTTGCTCCGCCCCGAGCTGCTTCGCGGGAGAGTGAGGCCGTGGAGAGCCGGTCTAGCGAAGATACTACGCGAGGCGCGGGGGCCGTGGTGGACGTCGCAAGGGCCTGAAGCGTCAGAAAGAGGAACTGGTTCGGGAGCATTGATGAGGACGAGGAGTGGTGAACCCCCTGCAAACATGTGCTCCGCCCGCGGAAGCTGACAAGAGTTTGCCGGACGTTGTGGCTGAGAGCGGGCTGATCCTGCGAAGTCCTCTGATCCCTTCTATGTTCCGTACAACGGCACAAAAGATAGCGATGCCGAGGTGGAGGTCGAGACACCCGAAGGGACATTATCATGGAAACGACAGACATGGTTGCTGAGGTGTCTGGGAGCAGCAGCGGTTCCTCCCCTGACTCTAGTGAAAGTAGCTCGAAGGATTCCGAGGAATCCAGTGCTGACAAGGCTTGTGAAGGAGGGGGAGAAGGAAGAAACCTGTAGTGGCTTGTTCGTGGCAATTTGTGACCCTGCTGAAGTTGTTGCTCGTTTGGGTGCCCTGGTGACACGAAGGTCATTGGGGGGAAGGCGAAGGGTGTACTTCAGTTTCAAAGCGGCGGCCATGAATGCGAATTCCTCGAGGAGGCTGGCCGTTTGGTTTTCTTTCCTTTCATGGAGGAAGAGTTATGCCAGACGGGCACTAAGTCCATCCTTAACAATGTGGAGGACTTGGCCCTGAAGACCTTTGTGGCAGCTCGATGTGCTTCACGGTCTTTTCACCAGGACGTCGAGAACCTTCATCCTTATATGAAGAGCTCTGACTGTGGGAGGATTGTAGAGCTCAAAAACTAAAATGAAAGGCATAGCCGAAGAGCTAAAGCATGAACATGAGCATCGGGAGGTGCCCGAGCAGGCTATGACTGTTGCAAAGTCTGACTATGATAATGTCAAGAAGAAACTTGAGGAGGCCCATGTTGATCTAGAGGTGGAGCGACAGCTCCGTCCTCAGCTCGAAGCTGTTGAAAAGGAGAAGAACATGCTTAAGCAGTCCCTCAAGAGACGGGAAAAGGACTTCGAGGAACTTCGCAGGGAGTTCGATCATTATCAGGCTTCGCACCTTGCTAGAGCTTCCATACTGCAAAAGTGTGTCACTGAAGTTTTTGCTCCCTTCGGGATTTCCGCACCTACTGTGTATCTGGAGGCCTGTAGCATAGAGCAATTCTATGATTGGCTTGAAGCTAGCCTTGAGGTTCTCCAAAGCTGCGGCCATATCTGGGAAGAGATAAACGCCAAGGTTGCGGCTCCCGCTCTTGCAGCTAGCTTCTGTGCCCTCGTGCCAGCTGAGGAACCTTCGAAGACTATTGGCCGGTCAGACCTTCGCGCCATGAAGGAGCCTGGGTTCCAGTGGCCAAGCGCTGAGACGCTGGAACCCTCGCGCCTCCCAAGCCTTGCGAAGGCCATTGCCAACAATTTCATGCTGAACCTGTTGATCCCTAACAGTCTTAGAACTTGTTGGTAGGGAGGCTCACCGTTTCGCTGATTCCGTAAGTACACCTTTTTTTCCTTTTGGAGTTGCACCTTCATTCAGTTTCTGAAAGCTTAATGCCTCTTTTGTCGCAGAACCGTGCTCGGATCGAAGCCAAGATCCAGACGGTGCTTGAAACTTGCCTTGCTAGTCACGCAAAGGCTGCAGTTGGCAACGCCGCCCCAGCAGGAGATGATGCTTCAATGGAAGACCTGGATCTCAGTGGCCCGAGGGTGGTGATGGCAGATCACGAAGCTCTGGAGGGTGATGGTCACGCTGCACCTGTGGACGATGTATTCACTGTCGCGCAACTTTTAGGCCAAACCTAGGATGTTATTCGAAGAGGTGTGAGAATCCTACACTGCTATGTGCGGGTTGTATTTTGGTTGATTGTAATCTGACTTAAACTTCGGTTGCCGCGTAGGTCCCCGGAGCGGAGTCCGCGCCGGTGACCGAAGGTGTGTTACCCCTTTTGATGTACCAAGATGGATATTATATTTCTGGTGGTTGTTGGGCCTAATACTCTTCGAGATTTGCCTGGGTTTTGTTTTTAGGGTTTTGGCAGTATAAGATTCGTAAATACGAAGAATGCAATGCTCACTGCAAGTTATTCTTTCAACAGTTTCAAAGCGATCCACGGGAGCATCAGCGTGTGCTGTTAGAGCATCGCGCCCGTAGAGAAGCTCCATGCCTTCGAAGGATTGACGAAGGCATAGCTTACGAGGCCCCTTCGGGGCTTCTTGATTCGAAACCAGAGCCCATAGGAGTGGACGAAGGCATTGGTCCTTCGACCTATATGTTTAAGGGTCCTGTCTTGTTTGAATGAGTTGTAAATCATGTAACATTTATGTTTTTGAGTTGTAAATCATGTAACATTTATGTTTTGAAAGTGATGTTATAACCTTTCGTATATAGGGTCTGCTTATAATCGAATGCCAACCGACCATGAGCTGCGCGAGATGGCCGAGGACATTGTTCTGACTGTTATGCGCTAAGCGATTTGTGATATTCCGAAAGACTTTGAGTCTAGGCTTCGCAGGCCTTGATGGGCCCGTTTGGTCTGTTCTAGAACGCCTCCCCCCTTAAGGCCTATCTGGGCCTGCGAAAGCCGTTGAGAGGTCTTCTCTCGGTGCTTTGCAATTGAAGGTATGGATGATTTTTTGAACTGTCGGCCCTTTGCATAGTATCTTATGCATTGTTTTCTCGGGGTACTGTGTGCCCTCGGAAAACCCTATATATGTGAGCGTAGATGTAGCGATTGATGCATTGAGTGCCTTGGATGTGTGGAATATGAGTAGTCGTTCAAGAGGACGTTTTCTCCTCCTTTTCTTTTGTTCTCGAAGAGTTTTAGTGATCTCTATCCTTCGGACAAGATGGTGTAGGAAAAGCTTTGCGTTTCTTTATGTAGGCCAGTTTTCTTTGTTAATATTCCATGTAGGCGAGGCACGAAGTGCTTTGAGACAATTGGAGGTTTTCACGCAGAAAAGATCCCCTTAAGAGAGTGATCCTTGCGAATTAATGGGGGCTGCCTCCCCCTTCGAGTCATGGATCCGTGAGGTCGAGAAGCCCGGATCCCCTTTGAAGGTTGATTGTTGTGCTGTCAGGAGGCATGCCTACCCCTTCGTGCCTAATGTGCGTGAGGTGGAGAAGCCAGGATCCCCTTCGAAGAACGATCATTGAGATGTCGGGAGGCCCGCTTGCCCCTTCGAGCCTAAAGCCTATGAGGTCGAGAAGCCTGGATCTCGTTGTTAGGTTGAGGTTGTTGTAGAGGCCTTTCTTATTTTCATCACGAAGGTTTAATGGTTCAACTGGCTCAGTCTCTGTAAGCAGTTGTCCACAATGTGTTGTGGATTGTACTCCTAGATTGTAACATTTTCTTCAAGGAATAAAATGTGTGTTGGTGTTTTTATTGAGGCTCTTGGTGATCGAACCTTTGTGTTCGAAGGTTAGTATTCCTGTTATGGGCTTTTGAAGTCGCAAGAGTAGATTTTGGTCGTCTTTCTTTTTGGAAAGAGGGTAGTGCCTGCATGTAGGGTGCCTTGTAATCCTTTCTTCACGAACGTTGTCGTGGTAATTGACTACTGTCATTCAGCGAGTTGAGGCGAAGGGTCGAGTGCCTTCCTTACTTGAGACAAGACTTCACTTGCCTGACTGGCATGCCAGTGTCTTCCCGGAAGCTGCATCCCTTTGCAAGCGAAGGGTTTTGTAGCTTCGGGTAATTTTTGTGTTCCATTTCTTGGGGAACCTTATTTATATTTCACAAGGGGTTACATTTGGATTTCGCCTCATTAAATTCATCATGCCTTCGAGAGCTAGGAAGGCTCTTCGAAGGCTTCCCCTGTGAGGAAAAGAGTATGAATCCTTACATAGGCCTCTTTGGGCAAAATTCGAAAAAAAGAAAAAATTACAGACGGAAAAGAACCATAAGATCCTAAAGATTTCTGGTTCTACTTCTCTACACGAAGTACTTCTGGAGGTTGTCTTCATTCCATGAGTATGGGTCTTCTTCGCCTTTCAAGGTTTGTAACCTGAAATCCGAAGTTCTTTCTGCTCTCACAGTGAGGAACGGGCCTTCCCACTTCGACTGTAGTTTGTTGCCACTTCGATTCTTCGGGATTCTTCAGAGCACGAGATCTCCTGTTTGGATTCCCCTGGGCTGTATGTTCTTGTTCTTCCACCTTCGTGTCTCATCTTGATAGTCTTCGCAGTTGGCAATGGCTTGCGTTCTCAGCTCTTGGAGGGTTGGTTCCATGTCTTACTCTTCTGTGCCTTCTGCTCTGATCGATCCCAGTTTTATCTCCTCTGGTGTCATGGCTTCTTCCCCATATAGCAGTTTGAACGGAGAGAACTTCGTTGCACGGGACTGCGAAGTGTTGTGAGACCATATGACCTTCGGCAATTCATTTCCCCATCTGCTTTTTGGTAATTCAGTGATGTTTTTCTTAATTCCTGTGAATATGAGTCCATTGGCCTTCTCCACTGCTCCGTTGGACTAGGGGTGATAGACCGACGCGAAGCATAGCTTTGTGCCCAATTGCTCGCAGAAGCATCGAAATGTGTGACTGTTAAACTGCTTGCCGTTGTCCATAGTGAGTTTTCTGGGAACTCCAAAACGACAAACAATATTCTGCCAGAAGAACTTTTGGACGGAGGCTGCATTTATGACTTGGATTGGCTTCGCTTCAATCCACTTGGAAAAATATTCAACGGCTACTACTGCGAAGGCATTGTTGCCCCTGGTCTTCAGCAGTGCGCTGACGATGTCCAAACAGGTGGTATTAGTCGTACTTCGTTCGCTGGAAAGTGCTTGTAGGGGCGTGCTTTCTGTAATTGCTACATGTGTGTACGAGGTTGTTGGTGTCTGCCACGGCCGAAGGCCAATATAAACCCCGCCAGAAAGCCTTCGCCACCAGCTTTCTTGTTCCCAAATGTGAAGAGCACATTCCATTGTGGATTTGTTGTAGTAATTCTTGGCCTTCGAGGATAGATATGCACTTGAGCAGGGGGGCACATACTCCGCTTCGATAGAGCTTGTCTTCGATGATACAGTAGTTTCGTGCTATTGCTTGCATGCGCTTCTCTTCCTTGCTATCCACAGGCTCGAAGTGTCCCTTACTGAAGGCCGTAATCCATGCTCTCCAATCTTCACTAAGAATAGCATTGAGGTAGCAGACTTGCTGCTGCGAGGATGTTCTTGGGGCTGTCTTGATGACCTCGTAGAAAACATCCAAGGGTAGGGGATTCTGGCTTGCTGCTGCCTTAGCTAATTCATCTGCTTCTTTGTTGCGAAGCCAGTTGAATGCCTTCACGGAGTACCTAAAAAAATGTTTCTCCATTGACCTTACTGTCGCTAAGTATTTTGCAAGCTCTGAACTTCTAGTCTTGTAAGTTTTGTCGTTATGGCCGACGATAAGCTCTGAATCTGTGCTTATGATGATCTGCCGTGCCCCGAGGGCTTTTGCTTTGCGAAGGCCTAGGAGCAGTCCCTCGTATTCTACAGTATTGTTGGTATGACCTTGACGATCAAGTCTGACTACATAACGTAGCTTCGTGCCCGAAGGTGCTGTGATGATTGCGGCCGCGCCTGCGCCTTTGTCACAATATGCTCCATCACATTGTATTTCCCAAACTTCTTGTGGAATTGGAGTGGAGTTTTGTGTCTCAGTTGGTGTCCACTTTGCAACGAAATCAGCGAGGACCTGAGACTTTATGACATTTCTGGGAACAAAGTCGACAGTATATTCTGAAAGCTCAGCAGCCCACTTCGCGATTCTCTGATTGGCAGCGAGGTCGGTACAATGATTTTGTGGGCTTCTCCACTTATGAATATAGGAGTTTTGACCCTGACAGAGCTTCAGATATAAAATATACTGCTTGACTCTCCCTTCGGTTTGCGTTTCCCCCACGAGGACTCCGCTTACTGCGGACTACGAAGCTGCGATGTACAACAGGAGGCTAACCCCCAGAGTTGGGCTTGCTAGTGTTGTCAGCCTCTGCAAGTACTGCTTTAGCTCATCGAAGGCCTTTTGCTCCTTCTCTCCCCATGTAGAGTTCCCGCTTCGAAGGACTGCGAAGAACGGTAGACTCTTTTCTGCAGACTTTGAGATGAAGCGACTGAGGGATGCGATTCTTCCTGCACGTTTCTGTACTTCTTTCTTTGTGTTTAGGAGGCTGCATATTCTGGACTGCTGCCACCTTCTCCGGGTTGGCCTCGATGCCAGCTTGAGAGATTAAGCATCCGAGCAATTTGCCCTTAGTCACGGCGAAGGTGTACTTTTCATGGTTGAGCTTGAGACCATGCTTCCGCAGATTGGCGAAGGTCTCTTTGAGGTCGCTGACGTGGTCCTCTTTCTTTTTGCTCATCACCACAACATCATCCACGTACGCTGAGATGTTTCTGCCTTTCTGGGCTCCAAGCACTTCATCAACCGCTCTGTTGAAAGTAGATCCGGCGTTCTTTAACCCTTCGGGCATCGTGACGAAGCAGTATACACCCGAAGGTGTTATAAAGCTTATTTTCTCTTCGTCAGACTGCTTCATCCGCACCTGATGGTACCCTGAGACGCAGTCTAAAAAGACTGAGCATTTCGCTCCCAGCAGCCTAATCAACGAGCGTGTCGATCCTTGGCATTGGATAATCATCCTTCGGGCAAGCCTTGTTCAGTAGGGTGAAGTCGATACACGTTCTCTATTTTCCATTCTTCTTGGGCACCATTACCACGTTTGAGAGCCATTCAGCAAATTTTACGGGCCTGGTGACCTTCGCATCCAGCAACTTTTGAACTTCGGCATTGCACGCTGCTTTTCTTTCGTCTGACATTAGGCGAAGCTTTTGCCTTCTTGGTTTTGCATTGGGATTGACCCGAAGGCTGTGCTCGATCGTTTCCTTGTTTATTCCCTGCAAGTCATTGGGGACCAAGCAAAAACATCTTCGTGCTCCCAAAAACAAGCCATTAGTTCAAGTTCCTCCAGGAGGTAGAAATCTTTGCCAATAATGACAGCTTTATCTGGATTACCTTCGTGGAGAGGCATCTTTTTGGTGTGGCCGAGAGGCTGCACTCTCTCGTCTTTCATGGGCTTCATCGGTACCGAGGCGATTTGCTTGTGTTCTAGTTCTTCGGGTTCTATGATATGGACATGGTGATCGTCGTATGAAAAATTGCTCTTTGCTCGCTGTGGCTCTCGTTGGTCTCCATGAACTGAGATCACCCCTCTCTCCCCCCCCCCCGACCGAAGGGATTTTCATGCAGAGGTAATCTTGATGGATGACAGCTGAAAACTTGTTCAGGGTGGATCTCCCAAAGATCACGTTGTAGGGATACTCATTGTCGATAATGTCGAAGGTAATCAGTTCCATGCGTCTTGTCTGGTCCTCACCGAACGTTACGTTTAGTTCTGTCTTGCCCAGAGCTTGGACTCGTTTTCCCCCGAAACCATAAAAGGGATGTGCAGCCTTGCGAAGGTCTTTCTCATTGAACCCCATCTGGGTGAAGCAGTGCCAAGTGATGATATCTGCCGAGCTTCGGTTGTCGACCAAAATCCTCCCGATATCATTGCCCAGAAGGCGCAAGGAATTTTTACCAATGTTTGCTCTTAGGACCATCGGGTCATTGTGGGGATGGCGAAGTAGCTTGATGTCACTTTCCGTGAAGGTGATTGGGACATGCGACCATGTAGTTTTAAACACTCTGCCTTCGCAGATTTGATTGACGGTGCGGAATTCTTCTCTTCGCTGTCGCTTGGAAACATGTTCGGGTTCATTCGAACCCCTAAAGATTGCGTTAATGACGTGCGGGTGTAGTTTCTTTCTGCTCTGGCTGACTTGAACCCTCTGGCTCTTTCTTCGGCTTTTGGGGGAGCTGGTAGTTATCGGGGTCGTACGAAGGCACTTGCCTTTGCTGCAAAGGCAATGGTGGTGGTGCCGGAAGAGCTAGGTAGCTTGGGCCTGTGAGCATTTGAACTAGCTGGTAGTTTGAAGCGATGGGGTAGTACTGCTGTTGCGATGGCCAGAAATTTCTTGCCACATGAGAAACGGGTTGATAGGGAGCCTGAGCATATTGCTGTTCAGCCTCGAGGTCTTTTTTTGCTTTCCCCCCGTGGACATTCTGCTGTAGTGTGGCCCTTGTCTGGGCCGTGGAAGAAAAACATACTGCCTTCGCGGTCCCCCTCGACCTCTTCCACGACCACCCCGGCCTCTGTAGCCTCGTCCCCCTCAAGCGCCATTGGCGTGATGTGGCTGGTGTTGGCCCTGCTGGTATTGTTGCTGGTGCTCACTTGAAAGTTTGTTTACTGGCTTCGGTGAATGATGAGCGGACTCACTGCCCCATTGTGTTCGTTGCGAAGACTGATCTTGTCTGGACCTCTTTTGTGCGTTCATGTTGTCAATTCTCTGCCTTCAACCGCTGTCGGACTTCGAATATTCTTGTAGCACCTCGAAGAGTTATGTGATTGAACGAGGTCTAACCCTGTCAAGGTAGTCATAACAAGGACCAACGCATAGGCCAGCGATGGTGTAGTCAATTATTTTGCCTTCGTAATCGCTCGGCGCCTTGGCCGCCACTCTGACGACCCTGTTGAGTAGATCCTGAAGTGGTTCCTTCTCTGCCAGAGTGCATGCGTGCAATAAGTCCATGGGGGTCGGTTCCTCAGGCTGAATACTTCAGAAGGTGGTACACAACTTCATTCTAAGTTGAGGCTAGGATTCAATGTGTCCTGTCGGGATGTTGGAGTACCAAATATGGGCTGCCCCCTTTAGTGCCATGACCAGTGACTTAGCGTTCGTGGAATCCGAGCCTCCGCAAGATTCTACCACTGCTTCGTATTTGAGGAGGAAATCTTTCGGGTCGGTTTCGCCATCAAACTGTGGGAGATAAGCATAGTTGAAATGCCTTGGCCATGGTTCGGCTTCGAGAACCAACGATAACGAGGTTCTTGGTATGCCCATTATGCTTCGATTCTGATTGTGGTTTACGTGGTGATCATCGTGGGCATCACGGCGGAGGCTGTATATGTTGTTCAGTAATTCTTGAATCGCTTGCCACAAGTTTATGTCATTGGTTTCCATTCGCGCGATGGGTCCTGTGCTTTGGGGCTGTGGCTGCCGGTCTTTAGGCTCGAGTAATGCCCGAAGGTCTTCTTGAAGAGCCGCGATCTTCGCCCTTTTGTCTTGGCTCTGCATGTCCCTCCAAGCCTCCTCGATTGCTTGCTCTGGTTGCTGAGCATCGCGTAGAGTTTGAGCTTATGTGCCTTGTTGAGTAGAGGTTCCAGGCACCATCGGAGCCGATGATGAGGGGTTGACGAGGGCTGTTAGGGGTTGATGAAGCTCTGGTGCCGCCTTCGAGGCAACAGACATGATCGTTCGAAAGGCTTGGATGTCTTCGGGGGCTACACCTATTGTCTCCAAGTTGACTTCGAGCTCACCTGTCGCGATCTCCTCGACATCTCCCTCGGCGGAGTTCTGAGGGTGAGGTTGGGCGGTGCCAGCGCTGGTATCGCTAGGGTCGACCGAAGGTGGTGGGTTCTTGTTCTTTTTAGGTGTCATGTTGTAAGTTGTCACCATGAGGTGGGCGCCAAACTGTTGGGTGGAGGGCGGACCCAGAATGGAAGACGCCACCAACAGTTGGAAATGTAAAACTCGAAGGGTAAGTAAGGGCACAGGTGTAAAAAGGTCACATCAGGGGAAAATCAACTGTCCTCCTGCACTGTGCATTTCTCTTTGTTATATAGTCAAGGATCATGGGCCTTGATATCATTGCAGTCTTTTCCCTACAACGGAGGGAATATTCCCTCCTTTACATGGGCATTTTAGTACAAACACACTCGTCGTACCACGTTGACTCAACTGCTCCCTTTGACTAAGTTCATAGTCGCTGCCCCCCTTCGGACGCGCTTGGCTCCGCGCGTTGTTGTCTTTGCTGGGCCCTTTGGGCCCCTTTGGCCTTCGCTGGCCCCTTCGTGGGGCCTCGCTGGCCTTCGCTCCTTGGATTCCCTCGCCCAGGGACCGAAGGTGTTCGAAGGTCTCGCGTAGAGCCCTGGCTCCGAATCCTGCATAAGTGGTTAGGCGCGCTTATCAATCCCTTCAATTTTAGGCCCGAAGGCCGCACCCCCGACAACCGGACAACGAGTCGCTCTGAGCTTTTTCTATAGCTAGAAATGGAGGTCACTACCCAACCTGAACCCCCGAAACCCTGACCTAAAAAAATGAAATCTTTGAGGAGGATTAAATCTCAATTATTCTAACTAGCTCAGTGCAACCTCTATCGATAGAGCTCCTATATATTGAAAGGTATTACTGTTTTGATCCATTTTTATTTATTTTTGTTTTGAAGGGCAAACTGTGGGGGAGTTCCGCACAGCACTTCATTTTCCATTTATATATGAAATAAAATATGTACAAGAGTTTTAGAGGGGGGAGAGAGAGATAAAATTTACAACACCGTATCTAACCACTGAATAAAAAGTAAGGGTTTGTCCTCTTTAAATCGCCAGGATTGGAGGTTTATTTGATCCCGAAAACGTCTAATCCAAATTTGATGTGTAGCTCTCTGTCCTTCAAAAATTACTGCATTACGAAGCTTCCAAATTTCCCAGGCAGCTATGAGTGTAATATCAATAAAGAACATGGTGGGGGACGCCTGTCTCGTTGCAACAATTCTGTCATGTATGTTGGGCATCTCGGACCAATGGAGATTAATCAGAGACCAGCATTGCTTAGCAAAACCACAGTCAAAGAAGAGATGATCTCTTGTTTCCCTTAAACCCAGATGACACAGAACACAGCTTGTCCCAGATTGCACATTGCTGTTACGACGCTGCAACATATCTTTACTATTCAATCTGTCCATGATGAGAAGCCAACCGAAAACCTTAATTCGAGGCATACTCATTGCTTTCCAGAGCCATTTAAAGTTGGAGGTGCATCTAATCCATCGAAGACAAATCTATACATCCTGCTAGACGTGTATTGGCTACCTCCCCAAATAAAGGACCACTGATCTGCCTCACCCTCATAATATGGCACATCCTGTAAGTAATTTTGCAAGTCTATCAGCTCATGATATGCTTCTTGAGTGAGAGGCAGGAAAAAAATCGATTAAAGATCCTGTGCTCCATTTTTATTTATTGAGCCCCCTTTCTAACTGCTGTTCTGGTAATGCAACAACTATATTATTATGACCTGCTTCTTCTGTGGTATGTATAATTGTAGGCATGTTTCCATCTGTCAATAACATTGATACACACACTAATACTTTCGCTTATTTACAAATAAATAGAACTCTCGTTTGTTACATTTATTCAATTAGGACTTGCCAAAAATGAGGATAAGAAACATCAATTTTTTTTTTCAATTGTGAGTGTCGTTCCATATCTACTAGGATAAGAAGCACACTAAAATTATTGCCTCTTAGCAAACAGCCAGACGATTAGTCCCAGTAGGAATAGAACGGGCACTAATAATACATTAGTCCTGGTTCTAAAAGTGGGGGTCTTCAAGATCTTTTTAGTCCCAGTTGGTAGCATCCATAGCTCAAGCTTGTTCTCCACACCATTGATCAACATCAACATGTCATACTAGCTGGGCAAAACTGTACCAGCTATCCTGCCACCTTAGCCACACTGCTCTTGATGGTGTCCCGCATGCTCAGGTCATGTAACAGTATCAGGGAAGATGTAAGCCTGGAAGCGGTACAGTGTTTTCCATGGATAGTAGAGGCATTTCTAGGCATTGTGGCAACAGAGGCAATCAGTGCTCCAATTGCGATGAAAGGTCCATGAAAATAGAAAGCATGCAAGAATTGTTTGGAGCAAATTTAGTTTCGAAATAATCATGAAATGCCAAAATACGTGCATTACACTATAAAATGAAATCAGAGTATTAAGGTAATAAATTTAAGACCACATCAAAAAATACATTAGATACCATTATAAAAATAAGTTCTAATAAAAGATGAATTACTAAGCCACTTTGAATTAAGCTCCAACAGCATCCAAAAAAGGACTTAGCTAGGAAGAATATAATTTCTGGAAAGTAAATATACCAACTAGAATATGCGACATGAAATTTCTATTGCACAAGCCTATTGTTAAAAAAATACTAAAACTTCCATATGGCTTCTGCTGCTAACCCATAACAAACTCATTATCAATTGCCTGATGGGGCTGTTGTTCATGTTGTGGTGGCTGCACCTCTGTTGGCAGCTGGTGTTAGCCACTTGGATCATTGGAGTTCTTCACTGGCTATAAACCATCAGTATACAAATGATTCTCTCCAGCCATCTGAGTATGCATTGGGTCGTGAATGCAATTTGTGCGAAACACATTGATGGAAGAAGTGTTAAGTTCTGGATCTCTGATTTCAATTGACCACTCAGAGCTGCATATATAAAAAAATAAGCCAATGATAAACATGGCATTACATATATTGAGCTAACTGTTAAATGTTAATATGGTGTGCGCATGTGTGTGTTACTCAGCATCCGGTGACTTTATGCCATAGTACAGCACAAGTATCGTCAACCACATTCATTAACTTGCAAAACACTAAAATAAATTTTGATGAATTGAAATATGTAAATATCACCACATCCCACACGAAATACCTCTTAACCCTCCGATGATCTATGTTACAGCAGTATCTTCTTGGCGCACAATCTTTTCTTAAGAGATAGTGGCCTCCGAGGAGTCCTCATGCGCACCCCTCTGACATATTGCTGCTAGCACTAGCCTCCATCCTTATGAGATGGTAGCCGTGGTGGCAACCTGTTGGGTTTCTCATGCCACCCAATCTCTGCTTAGTCACGGCTTTGGTGTATTCGATAGACGAGCTCCTCAAGTTCAAGGACATGTTTGCCCAGGTGCTGCTGCTGCTGTTACTGGCGCCAAACACATTAAAATTATCGCTAGCAGCCGCTGGTGTCATCAGCCAACCTTAAAATGGAAAGCATGCAAGAAATGGTTGGAGCACATTTTGAAATATGCATCAAATATCAAAATATGTGCATCACACTCGATAAAATGAATACTAAGTATTGGCAAATAAATTTAAGACCACATCAATGTACGTTGGACACAATTACAAAAATAAGTTACAATATATGAAAGATAAATCACTAAATAAAATCCATTCCAATACTTTCCCACTTCTAAGAAGGTATGGGTAGAGGTTGAAAAGTACCGGCCGGTTTGAGGTGTTCGGCCTTAACCCTTTGGCAAACATCGCACTTGGCAACATACCGTGCAATTTCTTGCTTCATGCGAGGCCACCAAAACCTTTGCTTGAGATCTTCATACATCTTGGTACTACCCGGGTGAATAGAGAATTGAGAACGAGCTTCGCCAAGAATGAGACGCCTCAATTTATAATCCTTGGGCACCACAATTCTCTTCTCAAATAAAATGACACCCTTGATCATCAGTAGAGAAACTTTTGGCCTTGCCTTCCTCCAATAGCTCACGAATTCGGGCCATCTCCTTATGATGCCTTTGAGCATCCTTGATTTGATCATAGAGATTGGATTCAATAGTAAGAGTAGCAAGATAGCCTTCTTTGACCATTTCGACACCTAGCTTTCTATGATCATCACATAGAGTTTTGTTGTAGGGTCCATTGATCAAGCAATTGCATTTAGCCTTGCTGCTCAAAGCATCGGCAACAACATTTACCTTACCAGGGTGATAATGCACTTCAAGATCATAATCCTTGATTAAGAGGAGCCATCTTCGTTGCCTCATGTTAAGCTCGGATTGAGTGAATATATATTTGAGACTCTTATGGTCGGCGTAGATATTGCAATGTTTACCATGGAGATAGTGACGCCATATCTTCAAACCATGAACAACGGCGGCAAGTTCAATATCATGTGTAGGATAATTCTCTTTATGTCTCTTGAGTTGACGGGAAGCATAAGCCACAACTCGACCTTCTTGCATAAGAACACAATCAAGACCAATGCGAGAGGCATCGCAATAAACATCAAAGGTCTTGTGAATATTGGGTTGAGCAAGAACGGGAGCGATAGTGAGATGAGATTTCAAAGTTTGGAAAGCTTTGCATTCTTTGGACCATTCAAACTTGACTCCATTCTTGAGTAATTCGGTCATAGGTTTAGCAATCTTGGAAAAGTTCTCAATGAACCGATGGTAGTAACCCGCAAGTCCAAAAAAACTCCGGACATGTGTGACACTTTGAGGTTGCTTCCAATTAAGAACATCTTGCACTTTGCTTGGATCTACGACAACACCATCCTTAGAGAGAACATGACCAAGAAAAAACACTTCTTCTAGCCAAAATTCACACTTTCTAAACTTGGCATAAAGGCGATGCCCTCTAAGTTTTTGAAGAACAACATTAAGGTGACGAGCATGATCTTCCTTTGTCTTGGAGAAGATAAGAATGCATCAATGACGATTACCACAAAGACATCAAGCTCTTCCATGAATATACTATTCATCAAGTACATGAAATAGGCCGGTGCATTAGTGAGACCAAAGGACATGATGGTGTACTCATAGAGCCCATATCTAGTAGAGAAGGCCGTTTTTGTAATATCTGCTTTGCGGATTTTAATTTGATGATATCCCAATCTTAGATCAATCTTGGAGAAGTAGCAAGCACCACATAATTGATCAAACAAGATATCAATGCGGGGAAGGGGATAGATAAGGATAAATATTTCGCACATGAATAATGGACTTAGATTAAACCAAGGAGGACACATGCACATGAGATGATAGTGATGATATAGAAGAATTTTGGACAGCAACATGTCATGATATTTTAGACCAAGATAGGATAGCAAAACAGGATGGATAGAGTGTGATTTTTGATCCAACATGTAACCAACATATGTATGAATATGAATGCCAAGAATGGATGCAAAATGACATCTCCTCACAACGTTACAAGCTACACAACGAGTGCAACAATAAATTCAGCAAGGAAAGCACTTAAATTAAACAAGCATAACGGATATGCAATGAACATGAAAAACATAAAGGCACGCATAGCTATGCTATGGTCTCAACGTCACGCTACATCTCCCTTACGACCCTTATGCAAAAATGCTTTAAAACCCATCCTAAAAGCACTAGGGCAGCCATCTATCTCCAACAAAAGAGAACAAACTAAGTTAACATTTGCATTAGTAAATAGGTGACGCGAGAGGGAGAACAAGCTCTAAGATAATAAGGGAGAATTAGGATAAACAAAAATCTTATATGCACAAATTTTAATGACAAGTATATATAAAAGAATACATGTAAGTGGTCACATTTTAAATATTTTTAACCCCACTAAACAAATTTAGGTTCACTTTATGGCAAACCCGGCTCTGGTACCACTTGTCAAGAACCGCCCAATTTATATTTGGTTTATATGAAATCATCGATCAATCCCTTAAGATGAGAGCTAGCACGTGTCCATCTCTTGACTTGGCACGTAGTAACCCACATCTACAGGCTTATGTGTGGGACCGAACTGGGCTACCAAAGGGGGGGTGAATGGGAGCCGATTAAAAATTCTTCCGATGAAGAACTTGGCCTATATCCCGATTGCCACCCCAAATGCACCTCTCTTCTAATCGTCAAGATGACACGAGTCAACCAGTGACAAACTCACCCTAGGAACGACTAGGAAATGTCGAGCAATGCAAATTTCTCAGGGTAATGTGGAAGTGATACAAAATGCAAGGCTAGAAACAATTTGCACAGAGAATTAAACGAACGACTAAAACCTCACTAGACAAAGCATGCAATTAATTAATTAATATATTCTCGTTCAAGCATGCAAGATGAAAGCAGGTGCTCTAATTAAACTCAAGTTTATTTAATATACAAGCTAATCAAGTATTGAGTGGCCGGTCAAAGTAAACAAGTTGTGATTACATAATTGACCAAACAGATGTAACACTATAGCACGAAAGTGACAGCTCACAGAAATTCAATCCACGTATATCAGCTACTCTGAATCATGAGCGAACCTGTAGCTTTGCTAATGCTCTGAACAAATTGAAATGCTGCTGCTCACCTGCGTGGACCGATCAAGCAGTAAGCCTGCTCCTGGGCTGCTACCGATGGCTTGCTGGGCTTGCCTGCTTGCGCTGGGCCGCGTGCTGCCTGCTACACGGGCTGAAACTCCAGGCTGGCCTGCCTCCCGTGAGATTTTTTTATTTTTATATTTTTTATTTTACGTTATTTCAAAAATATATTTCTCATAAATTTTTTTACAAGTTTGTCATCCTGTCGCCGTTTGGTCCGGCGATAACCACATACCGCCGTTTGGTCCGGCGATAACTCGCCTGGACCACGGCCCATGAGACATATCGCCGGATGAAACGGTTACGGTTATAACCGTTTCATCCGGCGATAAGTGCTACCGCCGCGATGTAGCGGCTGTAGCCAGATGGAAGGGCAGTAAGGCCTACCGCCCGGCGGATTGGGTGGGCCAGCATACCGCCGTTTGAACCGGCGATATGTAGGCTTACCGCCGTTTGAACCGGCGATATGTTGTTTTAAAAAAAAAATTGGATTATATAATGGTTCATAATGCTATGAATTTGAGTTTTGCTTTTTAATAGACTAGTCCTATAAGTTTTCTAGTAATAATAATTGAAGAAGTCGAGGGTTCAACTTAATGAAGTTTTCTAGTAATAATAATTGCTCATAAGTCATGCATAGCCTTTTCAGTGTTTCATGTGAACACATAGACACGCATACAAACAGTGAGCGAGACAGGGAGGGAGAGAGATCAGTACAATGGCATGAGCGGTATCTCTAATTACTAACCTATAGGTTACCGTGCCTACGGATAACATGCCTTAGGTAACGTAAAATGACAATAGACAACGAACAATCTACTGGGTGGAGCGAAGAAATTTTCCCTTCTTGTTCCTTCCATCGCTTGTGGAAGATTGTGCAGGCTCCTTGTACCGATTCTTCTATTCCTCTGCTTCCCTTTTAAACTGTGCTTCACGAGCTTGGAATTGTTCCTCTTGAATCTTGAGGGCCGCCTCTCTCTGACCTAACTCAGCTCGCCGTCTCTTTAGCTCATCTTCTTTACCCTTTAAACAGATCTGTTGCTGTCGAACTCGCCTTTCTTGTTCCTCTCTTGCAAGACGTGCTTCCTCCCGAGCCTGAGTGTGCCTTGCATAGTATTGTCCTTTGGTTTCAACTTCGTTCAACGAAACCCTTCCTAGTGGACGTGTGTCGATCCATTGCATGAATGTGCAAGCCTGAATATAAATTAGTGTTTACTTGGATCAGTTAAGGGAACAAAAAAGACTACAAAAGATATTAGAAATGAAAGTACCTTGAAATCATCATCTATGTCAGGACACTTGAAGAACCTACACCCTTTCTTGCCTTGAGGTAATGGGTCAGTCCAAACTTGAAGCCATGTACGGAAGCCGCAATGGCATTTGGGCCGCTCATTCCATGGAGGAATCGCATTCGGGTCATCCCTCCATGTCGACATAGATATGGTTGTTCAATGCGCACTGGGTGCATTCATCGTTGGTGGTAGTGTGTGTTATATAGAGCACGACCGTGTTGGTCCATGGACTACGTCTATCGTACTAGTTTAGTGAAAGCTGCATAGTCCAAGGAATCTGATGTTGTTGTCCCCACAGTGGATGGTAGCTGTAAGTCATTATTAATGTAGAAGAGCCTTTTCATTTAATTTATTGTTTTTATTGCTCTAGTTGAAGACATAAATGTTGGAGGGCTGGTATTTGTAGATGCCAAAAGTCTTTGGTGATAAGGCATAGTGTTGCGTGGTGTAGTACCACGTGATTCCTCCATGCTACTTTATTTAGCCTTTTCAGTCTACGACCTTTATAGAGTGTACGGTATGCAGTCACGTTTATAGGAATCGCATGATGTGATGGATCAAAGGACCAACGTTCAACGTAGATGAAACCACAATTATTAAACACAGTTGCATGTACGAAGAAGTAGCCATGCATACAAAAGACTAAAGCACGGTGATCATAATGACTAGATGCGCCCACGCTTTGGCGCCCCTCTCCTGGCACGTCTCCCCGCAGCCTGTGCCGCTCTGGTATGGTGCCGCGGGTACGTCAGTGGGTCCGGGGGAACTATGTCACGACCTGGCCGACGACCTGCCTCAGGAAGTGGTGTCAGATCCTCCTGTGTGGGCCCCTGTGTCGGCACTGGTGCACCACTAAGCTGTGAAGGGCCAACAACGTCATGTTGGCCACTGTCGTAGTACTGCTGAACCCACTCCTGGTTGTCGAACTGGCCCATGTCCTCGTCTACGTCGTCGTCGTCTGTCCCACCAATGTCTCGGTACTCTGCTTAAACAAATAAATGTCAAATATCTAACATAATAGATGCTTGCTATCGTAGTTGTGACACGTTGTTTGATACATACCTAAGTTGGTCATGGGTCGTAGACCAGACGTAGATCCGGCCCCGTATGCACCTATAGGAGAAAAAGACGACGAGCCTGCAAGTACACCAACAAGGGTTGCGCATTGCATATTTAGTTTGAAATTGTATTGCTATTGTAAGTAAGAAAAGCTATCTAGTATGTATGGTGTACCTGGATATGGCGTGTACATGGGTGGAGGAGGACGAGGTAACGTGGTCGTGGTAACAAAGGGTGCCGGAGGAGGCGCACCCCATGCCGTGGCGGAGCTGTCCTGTCGTGTACCCGTACCTCCATACGCTCCCGGACGTGGACCACGAGGTGGAAGGGTGGTGTCGTCACTACGACAAGTGACGGCTCGGCGAAACCGACCGCAAAGGTCAGCAATCTTCTTGTATGCGCTTAGGTGTTGCGCATGCGTCATGTCGGAGCAATGGGCAAGGCTCGACGCAGCCTCTGCCTCAATCCCTTGTATGACATCGTACTACAGAGAATAAATAATGTGAAAAGTTAGATATAATAACTCAAAGGAAATATAAGTTCAAGTAAGAAAACATACCGCTACCGCGAAGTTCTGGTCCCTCACAAGGGGGTACGTGTCAGACAGCTGCGCCATAGCCATAGGCGCCTCTGGAGGAACATGCACCATGCGCGTGCGCGTCCTCGGAAGGTACCACGATAGGTACCGAGAGAACGCCTCGTCCGTGTGTGGACGGTTCTCCATGACCAAGTCGTCCATGGCCTGGTCCCAGGACTGAACGAACGGGAGGACCTTTGCCGCCCATAGTGACCCTGGAGGCTGACCCTGACGTGTCCACCTGGAATAATATAAATAAGGCAGGCTATATGTACTGTTCTTTTTTAGAAGATATTATAAGTAACATACAGATCCATACCTGTGCACGTGTGCCGAAACTGAGTGTGTCACGGGAACGGGAAAGTCCTGGTGGAGGCCGAACTGTCTCATGACTCGGTGCACGTGGTACTCCTCAATGTGGATGTCGTAGATGACTGGCTTCCTCGTCATCCAGTACTGCTGGTCACGTAGGCACAAAGAAGAAAGGTCGTTCGGTGCTCGTGCAGCAACATCGGCAGGACTGTACGGTGTCCACCGCACGTCATTGTCCACAAGGGCGTCGAACTGACCAACAAAGTCAGGGTATGACTTCTTCGTCTGCACGCTCACCCAAATAGGCTGCGGAAAAGAAAATGATTGTTGTGAGCATTTTACTATACAAATTGACAGTACAAATTAACAGTTAAAATAACTAAATCAACATCACATACCTTCCTGAGGCACCACAACGAACCCATCGTAGGCATGTCGAGCTCATCGTGGTCTGGGGACAGATCAGTGTACGGGTCCAAGTTTATCAGGGGCCGGCCCACGGGGAACCGCTCGTAGGACCAGAGCTGTAGGAGCATGGGGCACCCAACAAAGATGGGCTCGTCTGCTGAAACCTTCATGACACACTTGCAAAGGCCCCTGTATGTCGCGGCCAACAAAGCCGAACCCCAGCTGTACTGTGGCATATCGTCAAGTGGGGCATCTGCTATCGCCCTCGCCACTGGAAGGAGGTGCCTCGGACACGAGTCGCCCTGGGAGCTACAAAACATGACCCAGCCAAACAGCCACAGTAAGTAGGCCTCAAAGTGCCTAGCGACTGTAGCGTCGTCTGCGTCGTCTCTCATGTACTCTGCCTGCATTAATATATCACTTAGTTAGTCCAAGAACTAAACAATATCTCACATGACATATTCAATTCACTATTACGTACACTGAACTGCAGGAGCCACCTCTTCGTCGGCCCGTGCGTGGAAATGAAGGTCCGGTACGGTGGGGCGCGGGCGTTTCGCTGAACACCCGCAAAGCGAGCCAGAAGCTCATCACGCCACGAAGCTGGCACGTCATGTGCGCCCACAACTCGGCCCGCACAAGGCAGCCCTAAAAGCATAGCCACGTCCTGTAGGGTAAGAGCCATCTCACCTACCGCGAAGTGGAACGTATGCGTCTCCGGACGCCAACGGTCGAGAAGTGCCGCGATCAGGGACATGTCGAACTGAAACCGTGTGGCCTTGTCCTTGGGACGACGGTCGGGATCGACCATGTCTCCCTCAACCAGCCGCGCGAGCGGCTGAAGACCTGAAGCTCGTAACCTGCATCGTGAAATATATATCAGATTGCAATATAAGAGTGACTAAACCATTACAGTGACTGCTGAAATAACCCTTACCTAGGAAGCCAGCGAGGGTCTATCGGCATCGTCGCCATGGGAACACGTGCCCGAAACTTGGTCTGACTAAGGCCACGGACGGCAGCCGCATACGATCGGTGCTGCTTGTCGACCTGAGCGTCCAGCAGCTCAGGAGTCGCCATTTCTACAAGATTAAATTATTAGAAAGCAACATAACAGTGTATAATATGTAAAAAAAGGCATAACATAAGAAAGCATAACAGTGAATAATATGCAAAAACACTTAGTAGGTACAACATAGTTCTTAACACTTAGTAGTTACAACATAATTCTTACCACTTAATAGTTACAACATAGTTCTTCACATAACATAATAATCCAAACACTTAACATAAATAATTATAGATACGCCACTGTTCAGTATTAAATTATACATAGCCTCTTAACATTACATGAGCTCATCATTAGTCAAATGACGACCACGACGACTTGCAGTCTGCGTTGAAGGACCTGGAGCACTTCCACTTGGACCGGCCTGATTTGTGGATGGACCGTAGGTTAAAGCCGTGAAATTCTTGTAGTTTGTGACCCGTCTCATGGCACTTCGAACAGATGCGCACTGCAGGACCTGCTTCAGATCGATCCATGTTGTTTCGGATACGTTTTTTCTGCCGACGCCCAATACCTTGAATCATCTCTGGATCCGGGTCTGGAATATAAGTTGCATTATGTCCAGGGTCAGTTATGAAGTCTCCTAGTATACGGAATCCATAAATCTCACGCCGCCAGGTGTTCCAAATTGTTTCCTTCATGAAGTAATTTGAGACAAACATACGAGGCTGCAAACCCCCTGCCTCGAAACTTGCAGCAATAACATGTGTGCATGGCAGGTGATATAGCCTTGGCTTTTGACATGAGCAAACACAACCATCATTGCTGAGAACACACTCATGTATGTGCTTCTCACACCTGCCTCCCATCCGAACTTTGTCCCTGCATGTAATCTCATAGCAACGTTCCACTGCACCAACTGGACAAACCCGGTGCAGATAAGCCTTTTTAAATGCTTTCTCCATGTACTCAGTAATCTTGTAGCCATAAGTTATCTGACTATTGCGCATATCTTTATCTGCCACCGCGAATCGGTCCATAAAATACTTGCAGGTGCGATATAAAAAGAACTCAACAATCCCCACAAGGGGTAGTCCTCTTACACCACGCAGCATCCAATTATAGACCTCGGCTAGATTTGTAGTCATTATACCATACCGAGCCCCTCCTTCATCATATAGTAAAGCCCATTTCTCTTTGGGCTCATGTTCAATCCACTGCGAGAATGTCTTGATTTGCCTTCTTCTTTTCCTCCTGACATTTGGGCCATCCAAGCCCACGTCTTCAAGGGAGATGAGGTCGTCCTCCTCCGTATTGATAGCTATCTTCGCTAGCTCAGCTGTTTGCTTCTTTGTGAGCTCATCTAGTTTCTTCCACAACAAGTTGAATTTTCTCTCCTGATTCTGGCTGCATAATCGCTTAAATAGGGTCATAAGGGTCTTGTTTTTGAATTGGCTGTGAAAGTTTGCTCCCATATGCCTCATGCACCACCTGCTCTTTACGTCTGGCCATTGTGGAACCCTACGACGCTCTTGGTTACCATTCTGCATGTCGTCGATTGCTTGTAAGATGCCCTTATGCCGATCATGAATCAGACACACATTGGCTACATCTCTGACAACCATTTGCTTCACCCTTTCTAGAAACCAATACCAACTATCTCCAGATTCTTTCTCAACAAAAGCAATTGCCAAAGGCAACAACTGCCTATTACCATCACATCCAATGGCTGTGAGAATGGTGCCTTTATATCTTCCTGTTAAAAATGTCCCATCTATGCAGATTACTGGTCGGCAGTACGGAAACGCCTCAATGCAAGCAGCCAAAGCCAAGAATGACCGTTGGAGCACCTGCTTCCCAGGTTTCTGAATGCAAGGATATGTTTTCAAGTCATAGAAGCTTCCTACATTTCGAAGGCATATAGTTTGCAACAACGCCGGCAAGTTATGATATGAAGCTTCATACGTGCCCCACCTCATCTCAAGCACCTTTTGCTTCGCTCTGTAAGCTTTGTTATAGCTAATTTTATATTTGAACTCCTCCTCAACGGCACAAATAATTGACTTCGGCTCGTAGCTAGGATTCTCCACTTTCTGAGGGTACATGTAGTTAGCAATAAAGGCAGCTGTTAGGTTGCGGTGCCTTGATGCTAATTGCTCAAGCTCGCATGTGTGATCTACCACAATCTTGACCTGCCAGAAATCCTGCCACTTGCCCTTGGACGCGTACACCCTGAACGGGCATTCGCTTCGCACACAACGAATATCATATGTTTGCGGACTGCTCTTGAGCACTTTGAACTGTCTTTGCAAAGATAGAGTGGACCAACGTTTTATTGCTTCTTTCATATTATCAGCATTAGCATACATTGAACCGATGCAGACCTCATTCTCCCTATACTCCCATTGCACCGCTTCACCATCATTTACACTTAGCCTCGAAAAGTCATACCCGTTCCAGTTCTGCGGGACACAATAATCATCTTCATCGTCTGAAGATGAATCATCCACTGCATGCTCTTCACCCTCCCTCTGAAACTCATTGACTATGCAGGGATTGTCTTCACCCTCATCAGCCTCGCCAGTTGCTTGACGAGGTTCCTGTGAGCCATCTCCATCTTCAGCTGGTTCATGCATCGTATCCGGATCTTCATCAGGTTGTCCATGCATCGTTTCCGAATCTTCTAATACTGCATCCCCCGGGCCTCCATCTTCGTCAACTGCTTCAGTACTAGTTGTAGCCTTTTCGAACGCTTGCACAAATAATACCAGAGGTAAACCTCGATTAGTGGTTAGATTCACATAGTTCCTCCAGTTTTGGGTGCCTTGAAGTGGCAATAACTCCCAAAATACCGGTTCTCTCCGATTTACAACGGCCATGATCGAAATCTCATGTTGCTCTCGATTAAGTCCGAAAGCTTTAAATAGCCAATTGCAGATTGAAACCCAAGTCCTCTCTCTTGCTCGGGGTACTTCCTTTCTGAAGGAACTAAGGCTGACAAATCTACCCCTTCAGGACCATATCTAACATCCCCAGACCCATAGAACACTTGAAAGGTAATCTTTCTGACATGCCTGCCAACACAATTGACACCGATTTCTCAAACTTAGATATTTAATCTGGGGGCAAAAAGGTTTCTGTTCAAATAAATTTAGTCCACCTACTCAAATAGTTTCTAAAGAATCCTAATATAACTACGCAAACTAAACAAATATTTCCGTTTATAAAATTCACTAAATAATATTTATATGTATAAATAACTACTATGTTTCTAATTTTACTGACTACTATTTCTATTTAAATAATTTTTCCTATTAAAATATTTAAGTGCAAAATATTTCTAATTTTATTGAATACTATTTCTATCTATCTAAACTATTTTTTATTCTCACAAAATAAACTAAACTATTTTTTGAATCGCACAAATTAAACAAGGCAATAAGCCTAAATTATTTATTCAATACAATTTCTATCTAAGCTTCCATTTCTATATAAAACATTTAACTTCCAAATATTTCTAAACAACCTATTCGATCTATCTAAACTAGGCTAAAATTTGGATTTGTATTGGACTAGTCTATCTATCTAAACTATTTTTTCTATGTATCTAAAATATTTCTATGCAAATAACTAGCTAATATTTTTATCTACAGAGACATATACATTACAATCTATAGAGATATAGAGATTAAAAAAAATACCTAAACCAGAAGACAGATCTAGCAGAGCAGCACCCCACCCTTCCCCTCCCCTCCCCTCCCCTCCCCTCTCCTCTCCTCTCCTCTCCTCTTTTCTTTTTCTTCCTCCTCTCTTCTTCTCTTCCTCTCCTCTGGTCACCAGCGCGGCAGCGCTCCGCGCTCTCTCTTCTGGCTGCGACGGGCTGGGAGAGCTGCGGCGCGGCGATTTATATGGCCTGGGCGCCTTCCGCCGGATGAAACGGCGGTAGGTTCGCCTACCGCCATTTCAATTGGCGATAAGCGGTGGGGCCCAGGCGCCAGGAAGTTACCGCCGGTTCATCCGGTGGCATTTAATTCGGCCCCGCGCCTCGTCTGCCTATCGCCGGATGAAACGGCGATAGGTCCCTGGCCCATCGAGGCCCACCAGCTATCGCCGTTTCATACGGCGGTTAGTGGTGCCGCCGGCCCAGATGGCGATTTTTATGCCTATCGCCATTTCATTTGGCGGTAGGCTTCTATCGCCGGACCAAACGGCGACAGGGTGATAAATTTGAAAAAAAATTTATCAGGTATATATTTTTGAAATAACGTAAAATAAAAAATATAAAAATAAAAAAATTTCTGCCTCCCGTCGTCGCACGCGAGTGCCTGAGCCTGGTGCACTTGCCTTCACTCGCTGCCTCGCTCCAATCCTGCGCACCAACAAAACAGAGGCAAGAACAAGAACACGAGCAAGCTTCGAATCCAAATTATTTCTTCAGGACTCAACGATTCGCAGCGAAACTCCAGCCATAGATGCGCATCAACGAGCTCTAGGAGATCTAGAAGTGGATTTGAAAACGCCGAAGTAAATCTCGTGGATTTTGAAGAAAGTCGAAACCCTATCAAGATAAACGAAATTGGGGAAAACTCAAATCCAAGCCGAATCCACGAGGAATTTGATGGGGGATCGTACGAAGATCGCTCACAAGGTTACTAGCAACAAGATCTCCAACAGATTTCACGAATTGCGGACCCAAATCATACGAACAAAAAATCCCCAAAATAGCTCCGAAAATACTGAAAATAATAAACTCGGGATGAAAAGATTAGTTACGAGATAAATGATTTGATTCACTCTAAAGTTTCGGTTACAAGCCAATCCTTGCACTAATCTAAACTAGGATAGCTAAAAGTTCAACACAAAAAGTCACTCATCTCTCGCTCTTTTCTCTCTCCCAAAGCCTCTCACAAAACAAATGAGAAGCCCACCTCCACACTAGCCAAAAGGATGTGGCTGAAATTTCGGCCCTCCTCATATATATATATAGGCATTTGGCCTAAAGACCAAAATGCTCTACATGAAGCATACAACACAAATACCCCTTAGGGGTAAAACCGTCTAACTTTTTCACGGTACATCGGACGGACCCGGTGCCTTCACGACTTCGCTTCGCCTCGACGCAAGCTTCGCGATGATGCCACACATCCTCCGATCCGACGCCGCCCGGCCGCACCGGACTCGCCCCTGGTTTTGAGGCCCAAACAGGTCAAACCTGCCTCCGTGGTGGTTTTATGGGAAAAACCCCCGAAACCGCTCAGCTAGTCGCCGCATGACTTGTCGAAGCCCCGGTTTTGAGGTGAAACCGGTCAAACCCTCGGTGAAGATGCGTGTCCGGCCTCCGCCAAGTGCCACGACGCCTTCAAGCTCTTTCACGCCTCCACCGCAACGGCAAGCCTACTCGACGCTCGCAATCGCCATCCTTCTTGACTTGACCGACACCTTCTTCACCATGTACTCTCGCTCGTCCGTGCACCATACGAGCCGCGCGTGACTCCGCCCGGTATCTTCGGGTCCCTCGGTCCAAGCCTACTCATGCCACCCTTCACCGTCTCGGTCCTTCGGCCTGAACCTTTCGCTTGTCCTCCACGCCCAAGCCTACTCACGCTCAGCCTTCACCACGATCCATCGGCGTGACCTTTCGCGCCTGACCTTCACCACGCACCGTCGACCGCCACGTCGCACCCTACACCTGCACATCAAAGCCAAGAGCACATCACACACGATGGTTGTGAATCAATCATCATCTTAGGGTGACCACCACTGGTCCTCATCATGATAAATGTATCACATAAAACAATGCAAATCCGGTAGTCCCGGTATGTGTTCCACAACATGCCCAAGATCAAGCATAGACATACCGTTTATACAAATACACACATCGCCAAATTAACCATTGAGAGTAATTTTATTCATTACATGAGAGTTCAACATTAAAAATATTACAAGTCCATCATAGATATTCAAATTTAAATAAGAGCTCCAAATACAAGTCTTGAGCTCACAAAATATGACATAAGTATCATGAATTAAATGTTCAAGTTTCCTATGGCGATCTCACAACAATAAACGATAAAACGCAGCGGTAAGACAAAAGCAAAGATGCCTAGCACGAGCACACCAATGGCACAAACATCACACACCCGGTCTACTCCTCACCCGTATGAGGATCAACGGGGTAGAAGAGACCAAGCACGGCCTCCGGTTTGCCTGCAACTTGATGAAATATAGCAACTTGAGTACAAAAGATACTCGCAAGACTTACGCAAACATAATATAATCAAGCAGTATGCCTATTTGGTTGTAGCAAGGAATGAGGCTTTAAGGTTAAATAAATTACATAAACGCCTATCTCATCCTAGCCTTAACTTTGATATAACATGAGCAAGTGATAATCATCCTA
Source organism: Digitaria exilis (assembly GCA_015342445.1). Taxonomy (NCBI): domain Eukaryota; kingdom Viridiplantae; phylum Streptophyta; class Magnoliopsida; order Poales; family Poaceae; genus Digitaria; species Digitaria exilis. Next base: position 25,781 of record JACEFO010000807.1, on the reverse strand, counting down.
TAGACCTAGTCAAATTTTATTTGTTTTGCCCATCCCACCTCAAATTTTAATGAACCATAACATAAGATAATCATGTGAACATAGAGCATAACCATCTGAACATCATTCTCATCCATGCGGTAACTCTACGATGAATCTATGGGACATTGAGCGCGTGCCATAAACCAAGAGCGTGGCAATTCGAATTGATTTTAAACCTTTCAAGGGTGTACATCTTTACCCACACGACTCGAGGACCTTGCGGCTTGCCCACCGACACGTAGGTGGACAAGGGGGTACTCATGTCAACCTTTTACAAAAATCCTTGGACGTCCGGAAGTTCACGCCTAGCTTATGCGGAGGGTTTCCTAGGCACACTATGAACACTCTAAGGCCCTCACCATGCACACATATCAAGGGTTGTGCCTGTATGACCAATTCAAATTCGGTAATTAGCTTATCCTCCCATTCATGACATGTGGTAGTACGGAAAAATGCTCAAGCCGACGTCAACAACGGATGGTCCTTAATCAAACTCAAGCGGATCTATGCCCGAGACTCCATTCTCACCTACACCATATCCGCTCAAGTCTCAAAATTCATTTACATCAACAAGTTTCATTAACCATCTCTAACCAAGGACCATAACGACATCGTTGTTGATTAACCTATCCATCCTATTCCAAAAAGCCTACCACTCTACTACTAAGAATGGCTAAGCATTAAGAAAATTAAATAAAGTTAACCCATACTACTCGAGTGACAATGTATATGGTAAAAGATCAACGAATGGTAAATGCAACAATTAGGATCTACAAGATAACCATATATATAACCGAATGCAACCCATAGCTCATATTGGAATATAAATATTTGCAAACATAGGTATTTCAACATGCTTAGCTACTTGCCTTGGTTCTCCTCGGTGCCAACTACGTTCTCCTCCGGTTCTCCTTTGGGCTCGGGCTCAACGGTCTCGCACTCCGGTGTCTCGCTCACTAAAAGAGTGAATGCATACATGCATTAGAGATGATGACATGATGCGAATGAGCATGATTGCTGATAAAAAGCACTTCAATAAACTATCTAAAATGGCCACAAGACTAGGAGACGGATAAAGGTTTACCGAAAAGATAGAACTACTAGCAAACAAAGGAATAACACATATAAATTCTAAATCATGGGATTAAGGCCTAGATAAAACATATCATGTGCTCACTATCCAAACATGATTAAAGAAGTTGGTTATGTATTAAAATTACTTCTGCATATTTAACTATAAATTAATCAAGTTACACTTAAGGAAACGAATTAAATCCTAAAAGCCATGTTTAGCAATAGAAAAAATATGAAAGGCATTTTTCCTAGATGATATACAGTGAAACAAGATTAACAAAATTGGTTTTACCATTTTATCAGTTTTGAGCTATTTACTATGTCATTTTCATTTTCTGACAGCAAGCATATATTTTAGTAAAAACGGTGGTTCACATTGGTGACAAGATATATATCTAGCATATATATGATACAAGAGTTCTAACAAAACTGGATTCGGTATTTTTAGAGCAGTAGAACATTTAATGTGAAATTTAACAAGCTTTGAGCAAGATAAATTATAAATAAATCTACACAGCAGTACAACATGCAACCATATGGTTTTATGAAACTTCATCATTCAAGGAATCCAACAGAACAAGGTTCACGATTTTTGGGCCAGTATAAAAATTTCTACGCATTTTACAAGTTTCAGCTGATTTAAAACAAAACCCAAAACAGTTTTGCGCAAAGGACCCTGGAAGACCTAGATCTACGCGCGCGACCACCAGCACAGCAGCAGCTGACAGTAGGATCCCACGGATCAGAGAGAGCTCGTGGTCAATGGCCGACGGAGGTGATTTTGACCGTCGATTCCTCGCCGGCGGTGAGGTTACGGCGAGGGGGAAGTGGCCGGTGAGCACCACAACGACGAGAAGAATCCGTTTTATACCTTGGATTCAAGGATTGGTGACGGGGTGAGGTCGTCGGCGAGCGGCGGCGGCCTCCAACAATGGATGGCGGCGGTGGCGGCTCTGCAGCAACGAGGGGCGGCGCTGGGCAGTTGGGGAGGTCAGCGAGGTGGAGGGGAAGGTGTATACGGGGTTCAATCGAGTTGAGGTGGCCTGCAGTGGGAGATGAGCAGATGCAGCGAGCTTCCAAGGCAACAATGGTGGCAATAGTGGTGGCGGCTGACTGGAGGAAATGGGGCTAGGGTTTGGGGAGGCGACGGTCGGGGTATTTAAGGGAGGAGCGAAGCGGGGGCAGAAAGGGGCATTTCGCGTAGCTCGGGCATCGCCAGCCGGTGTACGGTGGCAACGTGGCAGCAAAGGTCTGTGCCTCCAACCAGCAGAGGAGAGAAGAGCAGGAGGTTGACGATGACGCTGACGAGTGGGACCCACGCGCAAGAGAGATAGTTTTGAAAATGAGTTCAAACGTTTTTGCTTTAAAAGAAATAGCTCCCGAATTCCAAAAATCACAAATAAATACATTTTGGAAAGCTTAGAACACAAGGAAGGTTCTGCAAGTTGAAAAAGTTGAAAACCATTTTTGGTTTGGTTGCAGTTTTGAATTCAAATAGATTCGAATTTGAATGTTCCACTAATTTTCAATCCCAGCAAATGAACTCCAAAAATCTTGCAAAAATACTCTAAATATTCCACATTTTAAATATATTATTTTATAAAATTTTAACCTAGCAAGGTTGCAGCACAAAATTTGGACTTCCTTAACAAAGTGGCAAAATAAATCAATTCAAACAATTCAATAATGCACACAATACTTATGTCATTATGCTAGTTTTGTGCACTAATGATGATCATGATGCTAGTGATTACATGTTGATCACGGGTTTAAGATTTAGGTTGTTACAGTAAGTGGTCGTTACATGTCCAGAAATTTATTGATCTTTATTGTGGTACCTACTCAAACTTTGATATCTGGTTAAATTTCAGATAAAATTCAAATTACCTTAGAAGTATCAGCTCATAACTTGTACTGGCACGCAGCCCCTCCTGCTCTCTTCTCCCCTTTGCACATGTGCTTCCGCCTACTCCCTTCCGGTCCATGGCTGCCCTTCGATTCCCTGCTGGTGCGAACAGGCAAAACTTAGCTGCCCCTATATTGATATATTGAGAGTATGGAATGTATCCAGTGTGTCCCCACTGCCAGAAATCAAGTGGACCTGACATTTTTACCAGACTTTTAAATTCTGGCCACAATTATTAATGGTAAGTGCTTCACATACAACAATTCAAGTTCACTTAGTAATTTTCTTGAGTGGTAAAGAATTTCTCAAGTATCATAATTATTATATTCTTCACACTACAATTTACCGACTACATAACTTCTAACATGCAAAGTAACTAACAATATTTACAGTAGATACTTATTAACAAAAAAAAGATACTACGAACGATGACTTACCATTAATTGGAAAGCTATCAGGTAAAGTTGTTTTTTCTTGTGGTTATAAGAACCAAGAATCAACTCTCTTGAACTCGCCAAAGACAGGGATTGTGTATATATAGGCCCCTCAGCAATCTTGCGATTGCAAGCCACATGATATATAGGAGCCAATAATAAGACCTCACCAAGCTAGGGTCCTGTTAGGCTGCAAGTCACGTACGGAACTTATAAATTCTCGTATGGGAAGCTGTCTTCCTTGCATGTCGTGCTGCTGCTGCTGCCCAGAGAAGTGTCCCTGCTGCCCGAAGAAGTGCCCACTATGCGAGCTTCATGACCTCCGATTGTGCAACAACTGCTGCACTTTCAATTGTAATCGTGGTCATCATGGTCCACATGATCCCAAATTGGTGCCTTTGGATTCTACAGAAGGAGGTCATGACACCAAAGCTAAGGTAAATTAAAGCCCACGTCATCCAACGATATTGTCGCTGCCTCTGGATCACCATGATGTCTGCAGGTGAAATTTATTATACGCAAATAATCCATCATCCTACCGGTCAAATGGAAGAATAGTGGAAGTGTTTCTAAAGTGTCAGCAGTAAACCTAATTCTGTTTGTGGTGCACTGTATTCAAACTGTGATATGAAACTTGTATATATGTATTCATCTCGATAATTTGTGCTGTCATTATATAATTTATTATATTGTTTTCTATTCCAACAGAATGCAGTGTTTAGTGTTATCCCTTGAAAATCCAAGTTCTTGCATAAATATATGTCAGCTTATGGACTATATGTATGTTAATTATACAAGTTATCAACAATCCGCCAAAAGTGGGCTCAATTCTTTTTGTCAAAAAAGTATTGGATTCATCTTTAGAATAATAAAAGGTTGGCCTAACTTTGACAGGAATTAGTTCTTCTTAATTTTGATTGTTCGCCAACAGGCCCACTAAAAGACTTGACCACTAGATACCTGGACAGAGAGCATCAATATAAGGAATCATGTTCCCTACAATTCTTTTAATTTATACATAGAGAATACAATGGCCCTAAAGCTTCAAATCACATACATGAATAAAGTCTGGCAACAATATAGCATTATAGCCAACCATCTAAGTAACGTCGCAAGTAAAAAAACAATTTGTGGTGGACGATATGAACAATTCAACAATAATCAGTACCAATTATTAGACCTCGTCCGGTCCATAACCTAGTGAGGTTGTCTTTTAGTCCAGCTTTTCAAAGGCTTGACACTGTGAAGTACACGGTGAACTGTTCGCCGTGTGTTTTCGCGTCTTCGCCGTTCTGTTCTCCCATAGTGAGTGCTCCATTCACAATTCTAAATGTTTTGGGGGCACCTGGAAGAAATTAAATACTTCTTTCTGCAGATTTTGACGTGATTTTACATAGTGTAAGAAACCATTGGCTAATTGTACGTAAAAAAATTACACTGGTTTGAACATATGGAGCCTTGTGTCTGCAAGGCAATATATTAAATACCACCGAAAATATATCAAATTAAAAAGACAATTTGTAAGGGACGAAGTTAGGGACCTTCCTTACCACCAGTATATGTATGAGCTTGCAGCAGCATATCAAAGGTAGCCTTTAATTTTGTGTATATATAGGCCCTGACCATGATGCAAATGTTCCCTACTCCAAGATATATGTAGGAGTCGTCCTGGCAATTCGCAGACAAGTATACCGAGCCGCAGCACTGCAGTGGCACTGCTGCTAAGGATGGGGAACTGTCTTCCTTGCGGGTGCTGCCCCGAGAAGTGCCCAATAAGCTGCCCCGAGAAGTGTCCCCTATGCGAGCTCCATAACCTCCGTCTGTGCAACAACTGCTGTACTTTCGACTGTAGTCGTCACGGCGATAGTCCAACAGATCCCAGAGTGTTGCCGGTGCAAGCTTCCCATGGAGCAAACAAAGCCCCAAAGTAAGCCCACATCGCCGGCTAGATGAAAGAGGTGCCAGCCCTGGCTAGACTCCCAGGAGAACCACACACCATCCATGGGCTCTGAGAGAAACTCTTCTGCCTCGCAGATAATATCAAGAACAAAGCCTTGGTATTAGTGAGTGCTTGCAGTAAACCTATTGTAATACATATAAGTTTGAGATGTAATGTACCATTGTCATATGTGTTTGGATCTGTGTGATCCGTAATAATACATTTTAATTGTTCAATATTTTACACAGAAATTAATGGTAGCACAGAACTTTTGTTTTGGTAATACTAATCGTGGTTCATATATATCTCCACAAAATGTCACTACTTTTGGATGATGGATGCAGTTTATCCTAATTATGTCTTTAAGATGTCAATACTTTTTTTTTCTCGAAAAACTACAGGAGAGCTGCGATTTTATTATAATAAGAAGAAGATGGGTAGAGAACCCAGTACAACACCCAACACCACACTCACCCGGAAAAAGTTTGGTTTACATTCGCGCCTTATGCTTTGATAGAAAGCGACTAACACACACTCAACCTTCTAATCCCCCAGGATGGCAGCAGTCAGGAGGTTTAGCCCCCGTGCTCCAGCCATCGTCCAGAGGCATCGTTCCTCTCCTGCTGCAGCCAGCAGACCGGTCAAACAAGGATTTGCACCATCGAAGACACACCTGTTTCTATGGTTCCAAAGCATCCAAGCTCCCAGGATTACCAGAGTGTTGAGTCCTTCACGATGCAGTCCGTTTGCTGCCTCATCCAATCGCTGCCACCAGGAATCAAAGCAGTGCTGCTCATCTGGTTGGGGGGCTAGTGAGTGTAGGCCAACTTGTTGCAGCATATGGAACCAAAATTGTCTGGCAAACACACACCCAACTAAAAGGTGGTCCAGTGACTCCTTAACTTGATCACAAAGCGAGCAGCGGTCTTGATGAGGTAACCCATGCCGTGCTAGACGGTCAGCAGTCCAGCACCGCTTGTGTCTTCGATGATGTCAATACTGTGCCTGAGTTCCACAAAATGCTGAACACAGGCTAGTTGCTCTATAGAAATTAAGAGCATCTAATTAATGATACGAATGCATTGTTACCAATAAATGTATCTTACCAAGGGACACCTATTTGGTGATCTCATCCTCAAGCACAAGGAAAGAACGGGCATCTCTATAAAATGGGTTTTACTGTTTCCTGTGCTTATTGTGCAGTAATGCTAACTCTAGTTTTCAATTTTATTGTACAAAAAGGAGGAGGAGCAACCTCAGTTTGCTTTTGGTATGTTGTATGCTTGAAACTACTGTCATGGATATCTTTGCCAAAAAAATAGATGGATTTTTAGTAATAGACTTGAGTTAGTTTAATCTTATGGAGTCGTCGTCTGTTTATATTGTGAGTGAGGTCAAACCGGTCATTTGTTTTGTAATAATAGACAGCTACATGCATTTGTCGATGCAGAGCCTGGAATATTGAAATATATTCCCTTTTCTAAAAAAATAATTGTAAAACATTTATTCACCGTGTCCTTGATACTATGATAAAAACTCATTCTCACAAAAATTAAACACAAAATCTAAGCTAACACGAGAGCCCAACTTGAGAGCATAAAAAAGTAAGAAAAAGAGGGAAAAGGTAAAAAAATCTAAAGTAGCAGACCGACCTCGACTACCATCACTCCTGCCTTCTTCTCCAGCGATGATTCGAACTCCCGCGAGCTCCAATTTGGTTTAGGGATTTGCATTCACGGTTTAGAGGGATGGTGGGGCGGGTTGTGGTTGGCGGAAGAGAATGCAGGGGGGCGGAGGTGGCCGGTGGGGACGCCGCTGGAGCCAGGTTGGCGGAGGACCCCCGGTGTTTGAGGCTAGTGGCGCGGGCAAGGAACCTTCACAATTAGTGGAGGGAGGGGTAGAGGAGGTGGCGGTGGGATGTGGTTGAATCAGCCGTGTGGAGGCAGTGGGTGATGAAGACAGTTCAGTGGCTGGAGAGAGACGACAATGTTTGTTTTTTTCTCATGAGACTAGAATGGAAAAGGTGTAGTCGCTAAAATATTATCCATACACTTCAGTATTTTGTTCTAGCACATGGCCTGGATAGGTAAATATTAAGGTGATAATGTCAATGCCTCCTTTTGGGGTCTACCACACTGCACACTTCAGTCACTCTTTGGATTTGGCGCATGAGACTCTTTGGATTTGGCTCATGAAACGTGTCACAGCCAGTAGAAGCGCCATACACAAGTGTTAGCTTATATAACGCCTTGGCAAGTGAATACAGACTAGGAGCTAAAACAACCCATCTATCACCTAGCAGGGAAATCTCTATCTCACATCATGGGGAACTGCTTCGGCCTTTTCAGCCGTGGCTCGTCCAAACCACCTGCTGATCCTCCTGGCGACCCTGCTTCCACAGCACCACAAATGTCCAGGGTACCCGCAGGAGAAAAGGACGCGGAGAAGAAGGCACCACCCATGCCGCCACCGGAGAACAACGGTCTTCCTCGCGTGTCATCCCAGCCTCCTTCTGATGCTGTCAGTGCAGCACCAGCACGCACCATGTCTCATAATTAAGATGTGTGCCGTGCCGCCATGTGTAGTCTCGCCATGATGCCATTGTCCTCGATCCCCTAAGACTGTCAGGTTGTAATGTATCAGAGAGAGTGATGTAATGTTCTCTGTCGTGCAGTTGAGTTTTTGTGATTGAAGTGTGACTTTGTTTTACCAGGAAAGTTATGTCTTACAGTAAAATAATATGATGGAAAGATGCATATATAGATGTGAAGAGCATCAAGACGTGCGTTGTGATCGTGTGCTTATTTTCTTCGCTTCTTAGCAATATGGAGGACTGCTTTGTTTCATATATAGTTCAAACAATTTGTGTCAGAGAGTTTCAACGGTGGGCATGCAAGAGTTGTGCCATATAGATTGATACCACAATGTGGTATGGTGTACTGTGAGAATACTTATGCTTCTTGAAGAAGTATTATATGTGTAAATTTTGTTACCTCACAAATTAAGACCACCTTAGAAGGTGGTGCTTATATGTAAATTTCAAGTCTAGTTTTGTAAATCTTGGTGTATGATTGTAGTCCTTATGAGGTGTGCTAACAACGTGGTTAAAAGTGTATAAGCACCCATCATTCACATAGTACAAATAAAGAATTTTTTTCGTCTATTGATGCTACCTAGGCATCTTGCATTCTTGATGCAAACAATGTTATGTATCGGGTTATCGGGGTGTGGCATTTGAGAGACGGCACAGATGCGCTGGCATGAAAAATCTATTTTCTGCACTAGCTGTACCGATAACCGGCACAGGTGGATTATCCTTGCAGGCTCTATATTTCGAGCTTTCATATATATAATTTCCACCTTCGCAATTCTAAAATTATATTATCGTATTTCAAAATTTGAAACTTATGTATAGAGAATTAGATGGCGACCTAATCCGTTTGTAGGGTCCGATCCAGTACAATAATAATATCGTGATAGTGATTAAGAATATATGCATTGCTTGCTCCATGATATATAACTTGTACAAAAAAAAAAAGAGCATCTCAATCTGAGTGTGATCTCTACCAATTATAGTTATTTATACTCTGTAAGATTCTCCATCTAAATAAACTTATCTTTGTAGTGTGGATGGATGGACGCACACTACAGCTTGCATTGAAGAAAGTGGTCGCATATCAAGAAATGGAGCAGGCTGAATTTGAGTGATAACCTGATCTAGACTGTAATATAGTCCATAACGGGGAATAACATTTTGGTGGATAAAATCATTGGTCATTATTAAGCTATAATGAACAATTTATATATATATATATATATATATATATATATATCTCCCCCCCTCAAATAAGACACTACAAGTATTTACATCTCTTAGATGCCAGCTTGTGTGATTATTTTGTTTAAAGTATAAAGGGATATGTATGTCAAGTCATGGAATTTTTTGATGCGATTTCAATCTATCTTATCGAGTGACAGCATCCAATTCTTGCTTTTAGCTAATGGAAAACGTGTTCCAGAGCTCCAGCCTCACCCGTTTTTGGTGTACGCAACCTGGTTCCTTACAATAACTTCTTGGCATATACTTCCTTCGTTCTTGAATATACAACATTTAGGACAAAAAATTACTTTATTTGTAAACTAACTAGCTTGTCCTAAATTTAAGGAAGTATATATATTTAACGTAAAATCTATCTGGCATGATATCTATGGGTACATCCTCCGGCGCATTAGGATCTGGTTCTTTTCTAGAAAAAATGAATGTTAGGGACAAACTATCATATTCCTTCAGACTTGTGCTTTTCCGCTACGTGAATGATGATTGCCAGCGAAGCATCCTCACTCCTCTCATGGCCACTCAGCAAAGCTATCCGCAGTGCAAACTGGAAACTGTCACGGTTCATAGCTGTAATAACCCGACCCATTAGTGTTCCAATTTCGGCCTGTTGTGGCTTGAGTGTCTTGTTCTAGTTGATTTAGTCGCACCTTGGTAGTCTAAGTAGGTTCGGGCCAGTTTATTATAAGCTTTCATATTCCAAACATACCATCTTCGGGTTAACCCTTTTACACGAAGCGAGGAAGAAAGTGTAAGTGGGGTGGTATGCGTTTGCGGTTCCATTCCGTGTGAGGAGCTAGACCGTAACAAATTTTGGAGCAGGGTGTGTTTTGCAGCAGCAATTCGTAAGTTAATGTAGTTATGGGCTTTTATGGTATTCTTGGCCCCATCACGTTGAAATGATTGTATTGTGCAAATGATATGCTTGAAGATTAAGGATAACCTAGTTCTAAGTGTCATTTGGACGATGATAGACACGTATAATAGTTAAGGTCGTTGTTTTCCTTTGGTCGTACTATAAAGGGAGGTCAAGGTTGGTAGCTTGACCTAGGAGAGCCTAGAGTTTATGTGTGATGTACACATGCAAAATTCTAATACTATATAGCTCAAATTAAGCCCAAGTATAGTTAGAAAACTCAAGGAATTTGAATTGCCCGAGTTTTAACTTCAAAAGTTTAAAAAAGAAGAAGATGAGCAGAGCCACTAACTATTTTGGTGGTGCCTGAAGCTAGGCACTAAAATAATTGATGGCTTGTGATTCAGAGGAGAATCAATATAGCCGCCGACTGTTTTGGTAGTTGCTCCCAGGGACCATCGAATTAGTTAATGTCCCAAGTTCACTATTCTGACAGTGAGCACCAACTATTTTGATGGCTGCATGCGTGGACCATCGAAATAGTTGGTGCCCTTGGGTTTAGCCATGTTGAAGGATATAGGCCCCTAGCATTGTGCTTTGGAGAGTTTTGGTGATTAATGACAACCAGATGTGCTAGAGTAACTATTTCCATGAGACTGTGGTAGGTTGAGTTCCGGTATCAAGATGAAAATGTTAGTACTTCATTGGTTGAGGACGTACCAATGATTTGAGGATGTGAATCAAATGAACATCATGAGTAGATGAAGATCATCAAGAGGAAGAATTTGATAAGTTGCTGATCAACAACTATGTTAAAAGAACATGTTGAAGTTGGTGACCAACAACCATGGTTATGAAAATGAGAAAATAAATACATTGATGACGCGTGATACAAAGTGGTTTTATATGGCAAGATGGTGAAGGGTAAGCAAGGCTCTGCTGCGATATACCATGCAAGGGTGAAGGGGAAGCAAATGGCTTGGCGCCAAAGGACCAAGGCAATGGTGAAAGACCGAGTAAGGGATTAGCGCTGATGGACCAAGAGAGGCAGTATAATGCAATGGATTATTCATGTCAATTATATGAAGAATTTACATGTGGTGAAGAATTTACATGTCTATGAGAAATGAAAATGGAATTCCATCACATTTTGATGAGTGTCATCAAGTGAAAAGATGAAAATAATGTGTTGATTAATGTCGAGTTTATTGGTAAGATGCAAAGAATGGATTTGATATGTAGATAGACATCAAGTGCCTTGAAGAAATGATGGTAATTGACTTGGTATGTATATGAGCATCAATAAAGACCCAATATGGGTTTGCGCAAGGCAAAAGTATGTAATGTAGGGCATAACGTGCTGACTTATAGACCAAGTGGATTCTTGGTAGAGAAGCGGTTGAAGTTCTGAATCCACCTTAACGTGGATTAGAGGTGCCCATCAAGTCATTGAAACCACAAGAAAATTTGGTACCTCCATTGTGGTTTGTTTTCATGAGCTTATTTTATTTGTACAATTTATATTCAAGGAAATTTATATTCTTAGAAATATTCTTACTTTCTTGTCACCCTAGGAGCAAAAGTTGATCTAGATATAGGGTATTGGTGCACATAGTTGAAACATATCATTGGGGGTACAATTGTGTTTTACCCAATCATTTTAATTCCACATCTTTATCAGTTATGTTTTGCTAGAATTTTTAGAACCGACTATTCCCCCCCCCTCTAGTCGTTCTCCTCGATCCTACACATGTCAAATGACATGCTCTCTGTAGCGCATCGACTATTTCGATGGCGACCTAAAAGTAGACACCAAAATAGTTGATGGTTGTCAATAGCCATTGAAATTTAAAGGAGAAGTGAACACCGACTATTTAATGGTGGCTTTGTCATTGCTTCTGCGTAAATAGCAACGGCTAGGGGTTTTGAGGGGGCTATTTAAACCCTTTCTTCTCCCACATGGAAGCTCCCGTGCCATCCGAATTCACTATGCAAACAGCTTAATTAGGTTAATTAGGCTAGCAAGGCAAGAGAGGCACTTGAGTTCATTGGAAGTTCTTGATTGACAAAGTTAAGGATGTCTTTAGTATTTTGGAGACTAGAAAGTGTGCATCCCATATTGTCTTGGGTTAGCTTAGGTCAAGTGAACATCATTGACTTGTTACTTGTGGTGATCGGCATCACTTAGACGGCTTGGTGGCGGTGAACTTGGTGAGCTCACATGAAAATTGCATTAAGCCCCAAGAATGTATACACGATATTGGAATCCACTATCCCAAAGTGAGGAATTGATATCCACTAGAGAGCACTTGGTCTTTGCACAAATAAGGGGGAGCTAGACCATTGCACGGGTGCTCCAACGAGGAATAGGGGAGAATTACCGACTCTTCGATACCTCAAGAAAAAAGAGGCCTTATATCCTTATCTTTACATTTATACAAGTTTACTTTCTAGCATTTCAATTCCTAATGCGGTGGTGTATTGCGCATGGAACCGTGGCATTCAAGGAGTTTTGGTCACCTAAAATATGAAGTGCACCCTCAGGTCAGCTTTTTTTCCACGCAACATACTCCACTCATGTCTCCATCAAATTCAGTCGGTTAAAGGAAAGGTTAATTAGAAACATGCCATTGCAAATTCACAACTTCTCACAATTCAACTAGGTTGCAAAACTCTTTTATGGACTACGTAGACACACTCAACCTTGGTTTAGGCACATGGGGTAAATTGGCTTTCTTGCTAGGTTGTTTTATTGCTTTAGATTTTATAGAAGCCTAGTTAACCCCCTCTGTTGGGCATCTTGATGCTTTCACTTGCACAAAGTTATTAGTAACGCACAAGGAAAGTTATTCATGCAAACTGGTTTTGTAACATACCTGGTTTCATAATTTCAACTAGTGTTTGTTTCTAAGATTTCTGTTTGGCTCTAAGCCTTGTACTTGTAAATATAACTTCTATTTTATAAAAATAGAAAAGATCCAACAGGGACCTTCTCTTTTGTTATTTACAAGCTTATTTTATGTTAACAATTTTTTCATACCAACAACTATAATTGCTTTGAGGTGCTTTAGTGCTCCCATATGCATCAAAATGACTTCAAATAAAATTTGTCAACAAATAGAATTCTTTAATTTGGGAGCTATACCATCGGTTTTCGTATAAAATTATGTTTCCATAATCACTTTCAGAGCCCCCAAATTGTCTTGAGATCGGATCCCTTTAGAGATTGCAACTAAATGTGTTAATTTTCATAGTATTTAGACAAAACATGGCTTGAACCAACTATATGGGGCCACAATTGTACTAGTGACAGATAAAAAGAAATAGTCCTCTTGCACAAAAGATAATTGATATTTTATTAACGGAAACTAGTGTAACACCTCCAGCCTAGGGCTTAATAGGATTGATAAAGATACTTATACTAACAAGTTGCAACTTCTCTTCCGGGAGCTCATCCCGAAAGAACTCCGGCGTGCTTGGCCCGGAGCAATTTCAGGATGGGTGACCGACCGCGAAGTCCTTTCCGGGTGCGCATGAGTGAGGACAAATTGCGCAGAAAAGACGAGTGTTGGTCTGTGGGGGCATTCTTGGGATCCTAGAGAGCTGTCAGGGTAGACGGGCCCGGTCCGGAGTGGCGGGACGTTACAACTAGTTTCCAACTTGTACGAATTTTATTCAAAATTATAGTATATGACATCCACTAGGTCCATACTGAAATAATAATGATTGGACAATAACAAATAAATTAAAATATACCATCATAAGTCTAGCAGGATCAGTACACAGGGTTTCATTGAGAATAAATAAAACGAAGTGGTCAAGTAGAATTTAGGTTAGAATAAAGATCAATTATATATGTACTGTATATAATTAATTAATAAATATAGGAGATAATTAAGTATGTCCATTATGAAGCGACAACAAACATTTTGGTATGCCTTCTAGTTCGGAGAAATTAATACAATCATATAAAATGTACTTTATAATATGAAACAATTCTTCATATGCAAAGGTAGCACTCGATGAAAACTATAACCTTTAGTTATGACCTTTAAATTAATGTCACTTAGATGCTTAAATGATCATGTAATTTATTAGTACACTTTGGTTTGAACAATTGTGCAAACCAAACCGATTGTTTAATCTCGAAAGGACTACACCTAGGAATATCCATCTACAATATGCGTGTTCTTCATCTGTCAATCAATGATCATAGGCACGCATATCAGCTTTGGAATGGGAAAGGTGAGCGTAGGTTTGTTGCCTGGCTCTAACTTTGACTCACTTACACGTGGGCCCAAACACGATAGAGCCCACATGTCGGTTACTCAAAGGTTAGATGTCTCAATGTTAGAGGAGCCTCATCCTCATAATTCAGGTGGTATCAAAAGCACTTCCAGCACATTGGGATGAGAAACCATGTCAGCTTCTCTTTATATATGTTCACACTCGGAGTTTTCGACCAGCAACTCGGAGTTTGGGTTACTACTCTGTTTGCTTCAGCATCTGATGCGACACTAGACATGATGAATTATTCCTTTTAATTGATGCAGATTCCCAAAATATCTCAGCTCAGTGGTTCTGATTCTCCTGTCATATCCATCATATGGACTCATTTGAGCAGTCATAACTTGTAGGAGGGAGAATTCTGGAATTCAGATGGCTCTCTCACTCTGGACATCACTGACAGCACTACAAGAAACCATTTAATCTGCAGATCAGATTAAAGCCTCGTTATAGGAGCCTGCAGATATACTGAGACGATGCACCATTTTCCATTTGCTTTGTGTCATGGCAGCATGCATGTACATCTCTACTATCGATAGTAGTTCGTTTACATGTATTGTTTGTCAATGTTAAGCCGATGCTTAGCTAGTAGTGCCATTTAGAAATTTCACCTCATTATAACATGGATTAACTTGCACGTCCTAAAAAAACAGTATACTTTACAAAGTTTTAATAATGACAAAAAATCCAAAACTTTGGAATATCAATAGATGGCATCGCTGATAAATGGAGAAACACCCATAAGCTTTTTCTGTTCTTAGCTGTAAAGCACTAGCTCGTGATATACCTTATTAGAATCAAATTCTCTCAGGGTTAGGATTATCTTGGCTTTTATTTGTTGTCGTGCCACATTCAGCTTTAGTTCTTGCTTTACACACCCCTCATTTATGTTGCATATATGATTGCACAAAATGTGTTCATGGATGCGAGGTGTGCTAGCCAAGCGTAGTGGGAATTCCACAGATAAAGAGACCAAAAACTAGCAGCTACATATACATAAACATGACTATAGTATAATAAAAACATGACTACATATAATAAGGATATGCTGGTTCGCACTCAACAATTTACCGTGAGTAGAAGAAAGATCCTGAGAATGATGTTTTTTGAACTTACCTAGCAAGCAATGGGAATAATTTGTAGTAGTCTCCAGCTGGTCGACCTCCCCTGTTGCTGTCCCAAAAGCGCTATACAATCCACGGCTAACACTATCATAACAATGGATCACCTTGTCCTTGCTGCTGTTGTCCTCATCAGGAACCACCTTCCTCAATTACTCCAGCACTGCCTTCATCACCACCAGAGCCAGAGTCAGCCTCTTCCTCAGTGTAGATTACCATGCCCCAGCTGGCAGTGATACTGACACTAGGGGAGCCCTTACCATTAAGAACACTCTCGTACCTCAAACGCAGGTACCTGTTTAATAACCTGCGGCACGTGAGCCTCTATGTGGACCACTATATCAGAAGCAGTAAAAAAAACACCGTCAAAAGACACCATCATAGGAAACACAATTTTAAAAACACGTCTCCAATAACTAAAAGGAGACGCGTGTGAATAACTCGTATCTCCTATGATCCTAAGGAAATCCTCTATGGAGAACCCGCGTCTCCTATATGCACTCAAAGGAGACGCTTATTCACAATCTGCATCTCCTATGAGGGCGCCGGTCATTAGAGATGCGGGTTGAGTAAAACACATCTCCGATGTTGTAATATTCCCAAAATAAATAAATGAATATAAAACATATAATGTTGACAAGATCGATTAATGTTGACAAAAGTTGACTTTTTGAATTATTGGGCGCATAAACGATCAGGGACCATGGTTGCATACTGCTCGTTGAAGTGAATCTGTTTTACTACTCACACGCCACATTTGCACATCAGATGAGTCGTGGCCAACTGATCAACCTCTTCTGTCAGATATGGCATAGGTTTTTCTTTTCCTAACTCCCACCTCGATCTGTTTCCCTCGTCACCTACGGCAACGCCGCCGTCTCGTGTTTTTTTTCTCGGGTAGCCGTCTCGTGTTTCTTCCCGCTTCCACCCCTTTTCCTTCCCTCTGCAGCGGCTGCCTTGCCCCCGATTTGGTGCGCCGCCCTGCTGCCACGAATCCATGCACTACCTCGCTGCCGTCGTCATACTCCCGTCGCTACTGTCCTCCTGGTAACTGCACTTGGCTCTCAACCGGACTCTTTGTTCTGAACTGCTTATAGGATGCATCTATGGTTGCTGCGGTGCGTGGTCGATTGGTTGAGCAATGGTTGTTGCAGGGCTAGCTAGTGCTCAGGAAAATCCACGTCCTGAGAGGGATGAGTAGCAGACCGAACAGAAGAATGTAATAGGAGGGAGGAGTGACGCCTGCCTTGGGGCCGTGAGTCTCGTCAATTCTCTCCCATAGATTGTTCTCTTTCTGTGATAGGTTACATGAAATCAGTCCCTGGGTCCCTGTGGATGGATTTAGATGGCTTGATTTTTCAGTTAACGTCGGTTTCCAGTTGTTGACTGAATTCAGGCAGGGATCTTTGCTTTAAATCTGGTATTAGCTGGTTCAGAAATTTTAATATTCAGTAAATACAAATGTTGCAGGTTCTTTTGTTATATTTCTAGCACCACTTGGTATTCCAGCCCCTTAGTGGTTTAGGAGTAATGAATGTGATACGTTGGGTTCCCATCAAGATTAAGGCAAGTGCATGACGGACTTGTTTCTTACTACGTTGCTTGCCATCTATTTTCTTGTGATATCCGATTGTTTTGTTAATGTGTTTCTGATATTGAAGTAAATAATTTATTCCTATTTTATTATTCAATTTTCATGTTATTCTTTTAAATTCCATTCATGTTCTGGTGTATCCAGATGTGCAATTTATTTTTCAACGCTCGTATGATTCAAGTTTTATTTACATTCAATTCATGTTCCGGTGGATCCGGATGTGTAATTTGGTTCTTATATTCATGTTCCTGTGAGTAAGTGTTGGCCCCACTTGCTCGGCTTACCAGTAAACGTGAAGAATGTTTCAAGTTGTGTTCATTTCAGATGGAAACTATTATTTCATTGGTGTTCACTCATTTGAGTTTCAAGGATTATTGTTGCTATGTTCTTTCTGGTTCTAATTGTACTTGCTGAGTTTTTTTACTCACCCTTGTGTTTATTTTGTTTTTAGGTACCAAATGATTACGACATGCATAGGAACTAGGAGTAGCATGATCTACAAGAGCACACACAAATATTTTCACATGTTTAGTTTAAACCATAATTATCTCATATAGTGTAATCAGTTAAACTTGGCCACTTAATTATTGTATTGGTTGAGTTGTCCTCTGGTTTGGTCAGGTTATTTTTTTTTCCATCGGGTTGGGCTGTGTTGTTTATTTGTCATTCATATGGTATTGATTAATTTTCTATATAAATTGCTTGTCTAGTTCAACATATTTACAGGGAAGACTCGGTCAAAAGTTTAAATAATTTCTATACTTTTATATATATTATTTTTGTTAGCAACCAGGTTTTGGAAAATCCAGGGTATTACATATGTGGGGCACAAAAGGAGACACATTTTTAAAACGCGTTCCCTATAACAGCTATGGGAGCAAAACTTCGACAAAATTACCCACCCTGTCATCCGTTATGTTGTACCGATTCAGTTTTCCTTCCTTTCTTTCCCCGTCATCGCCCCCTCCCTCCAGTCCGCACAAGTGCACTCCCGTCTACATGTCACAGCCCTCCTGGGCACGCTAGGGTTTGGCTCCCTAGCCGGTGGCACCCCTCCCTGTGCCTTGCTCCCACGTAGACCTCCTTGTTGCGCCTCCTCGGCCTTCCTCCACCCTCCTCATAGGTGCGCACGACTTTCTCACTGGCTCCACTGATAATTCATCAACCAGGCGTGTTAGGGTTCGCCACCCTTGTTGGTGGTGCCCCTCGCTGGCTGGCGGCGCCCCTCCCTGGCCAGCGGCGCTACTCCCTATGCCTCCCTCCATCATGGTCCTCCTTCAGTGCACCTCTCTCATACCTCCTCCTACTGTCGCCGTTGGTTTCCTCCTCCGACAGCCTCTATTGACGACCAAAATTTGCACGGTTAGCTGAAACAGGCCTGTCCTGTTACCCAAACCAGCCTGGCCAGTTTTGGTAAGTTTCTCAAAGTGCAGGTTGGACTCCACTATTGCGTAGCTCTCACCAAGACGATCAAAATGCATAAATGGGCAACTAAATTCGGAGTTCGGGCGAGAGAGTTATGGCAAGTTTTGAGAACTGGCTAGGCAAGTTTTGTCAAGGAAAAACATGTTAGGACCAAGGAATTGTACTTTGACGAGATTTTATTAGATCTTTGATTCCTTAAGCGGTAGGACCTCTCCTCCCTATAAATATAAAAGGCCACCGCCGATTGAGCGTATCCAATCGATCAAAAACCAATCTATCTTTTATCCTGCTTTTATCTTTTTACCTTTTTTTTCTTTGCCCTACTTTTCTAACCCCATGTGTTGTTCTTCTCTTATCTCCATGGCATGAGGAGGCGTCCTAGCTAGCCTGCCGAGCCTAGGGCAACCCAAGATGCTCCTTCCCCGACAGGGTCCCTCCCGGGAGGGCATTCGTTTATCTTTCGTCGGGCTGTCCCGACAACCAGCCTGGCCGGTTATGAGCGGAGGCACTGCAACACGCACCCCTGCTCGCTGCACGCGCTAGTGCTCTTGTGTGTTGGTCCTACATTTGTGCCAACACATTTTGGTGACTCTGCTAGTGATAAAAGATCTAGCTATCATGGCGGGTTCATTAGCCACTAATAATATGGTGGTTCATGAAGATGATTATCAAGATGTGCATGAAGAATATGAACAAGAACCCATCGGATCAGTAAAAATATCATGCATCTTGAAGAAAGAGCAATGCGTCCTAAAGATAAATAAAGACTAGCCACCACCATCAGAAATTGCTATATTGAAGGAGTCACAATCTTCAAGTACTATATATACTCGCCTATCCAATTTGTTGAGTAATAAACTCAAATCTTTGATTGATAAAGAGGATAGCGTAGGTTCAATACCTAATGTTCAAAAGTCGGCTATTGACAAGCCGTCCAATATTATTATTGATCCTTTGTAATATTGTTGATCAAGAAATTCAGCCGCCTCAAGCCAAATCAACTGGAAGTATAAAGATCACATCTAGTAGTCTTACACTCGGGGGGAGGGGAGCAACACAACAAATTCAAGCCAGAGATGTTGAAGCCAAGAAACCCAAAATTGGTGTTTGAAAAACCATTAAATCCAAAGACTGTCGTAAGCATGAGAAGGAAAAGCGGATGCCCAAGAAGCTTCCGGCTAAATCCTTAGAACAAAAGGATATCAAACATGCTAGTCGGTCTAAAAAACCCAAACACTCAAAACCTATTCCAAAAGAAAAAAAATCCGTAATCCGAATCGGCAATGGAGTAATCCTCACATATCGTTCCTCGCATATGGATCACATTTACATGTGCCATGGGAATCTTATTTTAATATGCATTATATTCTTATCCTCCATGGTTTGATAATTCATATATGCCGTCTCTTCCTACATATTTTTGTCTCGATTATATTTCTAATAGAGAGTCGGTAGTTAATGAATCATCACCTATGCGTAATCACCATTTTGATCAGAAGAATTGGTCTATATAGAAAAATAAGTGCAAGGTGATCAAGCAAGTCTATCGTGTCAAAAAGGATGGTAGATTAAATAAAAATTCAGATTTGACACTAGACATAGAAACGACGAACATTGAAGAATCACCGGCTATATCTATTGACCCAATTGCCCCCAATGGTGATGTTTCAAACAATATAACTGAACAACAATCAAGTTCGGCTGGGGGCAAGATGATCACAAATTGGTTGGTTTTTAAGGAACCAGTCTAACCAGTCATAACACAATTCAGGTAAAGCTATAAACGTCACATCCAAAAGCAAGGTGATGAAGAAGAAACCAAGCTTTTCTGAACTATTACACAACTATCAGAAAATAGCCGAGCAAAAGAAAAACAATCAGTTAGATAAGCAAAGTAGGAATTCTTCATCACCAAGCACAAAAGGCATCAACGATCCTCGCATTGGTCTTCATCATTTAATCTATTGATGCATATAACATGGAGTTCCTATTCAGGTATATCTAATTATAATCCATGGTTTTGGTTTAATCCTTGGTTCTCATCTTATTATTATCAATTTTATGCTTATGAATTACCAAGGAGCCACAATTGGTCACCATGGCCACATCAAACCTTCAGTTATTAGATATGTTGTTCAGAAGCCGAAATAGTAGATTCATCCATGTTATACTCACTAGGATATTGTTTTGGCTACAAAAGCAATCATAGAGATTGAGAAACCAATAAATGGGCAATGTATTGTTTCTCTTTGCCCCTAAACAATTTTGGTCATTAAAATTGTTTTCTGGCACGCAAGCTTTGCCATAAAACAGGGGGGCATATGTTGATGACCAAAATTGGCACGGTTGGCCGAAATAGGCCTGACCTGTTGCTCAAACTGGCCTCGCCGGTTTTGGTAAGTTTCTCAAAATGCATGTTGGACTCCACCATTGTGTAGCACTCGCCGAGACGATCAAAATGCATATATGGAAAAGTTAAATTCAGAGTTCGGGAGAAAGGAGTTATGGATCTGGGGAGAACTGCACCTGACAAAACAGGCTAGGCCGGTTATGCCTAGGCAAAACCATGTTAGGAGTTAGGAATTGTAGTTTGACGAGATTTTAATAGAGTTTCTAAGGGGAAAGACCTCCCCTCCCAATAAATATAAAAGGCCACAGTCGATTGAGGGTATCCAATCGATGAAAAACCAATCTATCTTTGTTTATCTTTTCTTGTCTCCATGACATGTGGAGGTGTTCGTTGGTCTTTCATTAGGCTGTCCTGACAAACAGGCTGCAATGCGCACCCCTGCTCGTTGCACGCCCCAGTGCTCTCGTGTGTTGGTCCTAGATTTGCGCCAACAGCCTCTGTCCGTCCTCCTCCCAGGCAGAAATCGACCAGGCACCCACTCCACTGACGATGAGCAGCAGTCCAGCAGCGCCACCACCTCGTGCTCCCACGCCGCACCTCTCAGCGCCAGCTCGGCCTTCTCCGCCCATCTCTGGTGCGTTCGCTGCTCCCCTCCGCCCCTCCGCCCCACTGCCCCTCCCTTCCTCTTATTGGCCAAAATCGAATTGGACTCGTGTAGAAATCGTTCAATTGTGTTGCAATCATTAGAGTTGGGTAGCAATCTTTGTATTATAGCACATTGTTTCTCTGATTGTGTGTGCAACAAAATAATGTCTGAATGGCAACTGCTTGTAAAGTTCAGGTGTTTGTTTCCCTCTATTGTTGTGTTTAGATAGGTGGAGAAAAAGAACTTTTTTTCTAGGATGCGTGTTATGTGAGGGGGAAAATAGGAAAGGTGAAAAAAGAATTTTTGGGGATGCGTGTTCTGTGAGGGGGATGAATAGGAAGTAAAAAGAACTTTTGGGAACTAAACAGGGCCGTCTAGAAGGACTGGACGGCGTACATTAATTCTACTTTTTTTCTCACTTGACTGTTATGCATGCAGGAATCAATGCAGATTATAGTCCTTTACACCTTCTGATATAAAATGTTGATTGTGGATCCATTCATGGCTTGTTACTATATTTGCAGTGTTGTTCTACTATTAGTGCCTTGTAAAAGGAGGATTGTACTATGGAAACTTGAGGAGAACGGTTCTCCCAGCTGTGTCCTTAGCAGTTGTGCTTGTGACATGGACATAGACTAGTCGTAACAGTTTTTGGGACTGGTATCGCCGCTGCTGTTGAACTGTAGCCTGTCTATGGAATAGGGCAGCAGTGCCATTTGTAGGTTTGGCAGTTGCTGGAGGAACCCAGATAAAGTGTTATTTTGTCGTGGCTGTGGCCATTGCGGCGGTGGGGCTTGCTGCTGTGACATGAACATAAAACTATAACAGCTCATGCAAATGGTACCACCACGACAGCTATTGAGTTGTCCCAAATCTTCTGAGAAGGGTAGCAGTGGCATTTGTAGCTAGGTTTGTGTTTGGCTGTTGCTTGAAGAAACCTGACATGGTGTTATTTTGTGATGGCTAAAATTGCGACCAGACAAATAAGGGATGAAGGAGGGCGTCTGCCCATGCCCTGGTTGCATATGCGAGGAAATATTATTGCGGCCTCATGAGGACGAAGATCGTACCCCTGAAAAAATGGGAAAAGAACTAGCTAGGAAGATCGGGGCAATTTTTTTTAAAAAAAACAGTTGACCCATAAAGCCACTCGTAATTTGTTTTTTTAGATAAAAGATAGGCCACACAATATGTTACTGTTTAAAATCATGGAGTCGAAGAGGATCGTCGAAGAATCAAAACAATAGAAAACATAACACCAATTATCAATGAACAACAAAAGTCCATTGTCAAATAGAAGCCAGAAACCTGTTTTTGTGGAGAGAGACGGTTATCTGGATTTTGCCTTATTGTTGCATACAAGTGGACCCTTCGACCCAGCACATAAACCTTCCAGGTTCTTGGATCAATCTGACCTACTCTGCACGACTCTAGATGTGTGTTTCTTTGCTCCTGGATTAGTGCCGTGGCCATTGGTGGAGGTGCTAGCTAGACTGACCAGTCTAGGTTTTCACCCATTTTAGCTTGTTTTGAACCTGTATGTCCCTGCATTAACAAATTATCAAAAACTAGTGGAACTTGTTAGGACATGTACTACAGTTTAGGCAGTTGTCTTTTTGTCATACACAGGCAGGTAAATAGACAGCTTGTAGAACAGTTTAGACCGCTAATATTTTTTTTGCTATCTGCAAGAGTATTAATTCATTCTTTAACACGTAAAACTAGGTAATCTAGTATAATTTGATCTTTGTAGCCATTTTGGTGCTTTACAAGATGACATGATATATTCTACTTTCAATTTTTACTCCATCTGCTCATCAATTTGCTTGTAAATCAGTAAGTAGTACAGATTCTGAACCGCTAATGAAGCAAACGATAATTATCTTCAATTCATTCACAAAAGATGAATAGCACCTGCTAATTTCCCCTCAATTAGACATGCTAGGCATTTCATCGAGCAGTTAGCGAACAGAAGCAACAAAACGAATACTCCCATATCATCCACCCACTAAGGCCTTGTTCGGTTCCATCCGAATACTCTTACGGTTAGAATGGTTCCTAAGGTATAGATACAGAAAAAGTTTGTGACGCATAGAATGAGAGGTCGGGATTTATTCCGGGCAAAAAACTAATTTACTCATGATAGGGATGACGGGAGACCGAGATTGACTAGCGGATTGATTCCAGGTCTCATGACATCCCTACCATGAATAAAATTGTTTTTGGCTGAATAAATCTCGACTTCTCATTCTATCTATCACAAATTTTTCTTTCTATATCTATTCCTAGCTTCTGAGTACGCATTGGGTCGTGTGTGCCATTTGCACCCAGCATATTGAACTGAAGAACTGGGAACCTCTGGGATCTTTGGTTGTAATTGACCACTCACAGCTGCACACAGAAAAATAAGCCATCATGTTAAATTAATCTTTTGAATATAAGCTAAAGAAACAAACAGACAAGACATTAACAGTGACATTTGTAACAAGAAATAACATTCACTCATGTTGTTATCTGTACAAAATAATTGTCTGAACAAACCATGGCAGGCCACACTTGCGTAGATAATTGCATGCAATCCCCTGCAGTGCTTCGGACAGCTATGTCGATCTAGGACACTATCTTCGAGTTTTCAATTTAGCAAGGCTGACCTGATTATAGAGAATCCTGCAATTTAATTACATATGAATTGGGAAAAGGGAATGAAGATCAATACACCAACACATAATGTGTTTGAACACTACATATATAATGCACCACCACATCTCACATGAAATACCTTTTTAACCCTCTGAGGATCTGTGCTCACGATCTTCTTGAGGATCTGTGCTCACGATCTTCTTTGGATCCTATCCTTATTGATCGCCTCCATGTCGGCCTCCGAGAAGTCCCCATGGGCACCCCTCCACACTTGCTTAGATAATTGGCATGCAATCCATCTGCAGTGCCTCGGACCACCTATTGTCGATCTAGGACATTCGACACCGTTTATCTTCCGAGTGTTCAATTTAGCAACGCTGACCCGATTATAGAGAATCCTGCAATTTAATTAATACATGAATTGGGAAAAGGGAATGATGAAGATCTATACACCAACACATAATGTATTGAACACTACATATATAATGCATCACCACATCCCACATGAAATACCTTTTAACCCTCTGAGGATCTATGCTCACAATCTTCTTGAGGATCTTTATCCTTATTGATCACCTCCATGATCGGCCTCGAGAGAGAAGTCCCCATCGTGCACCCCTCCACAATGTGTGCTGCTTAGCACCAGCATCCAGACATAAAATGGTGGAGCGTCATAGAGTGGCAACCGTGCTGGGATTCTCCATTGACACCAGTCCCAGATATGTAAGGGCATAGGAGGTATTCATAGACGAGCTGGTCAAGTTCGAGCATGCTTGTTCCGAGACACTGATATGCTGCTGCGCCAGCCCACTGGTGCCACGATACACTGTAATTCATTGCCGTACCGGTGGCATCCGCCGCCACCCAGCCTGTCGACTGCTGTTTGCGCACCAGCAGCGCTCCAAGTGCCTGGGCCACTCGTGCTGTTCTGCTGCATCTTGTCTGTGAAGGAGGGCAGCAATGGGCTGTGAAGTTTTGCTCTTGCTGGACTAGCCCTGGAAGGTGTTACTTGTGTGATGACTGCCGCCATTGCGTGTGTGAGTGTGACGTCAGAGATACCCGAGGGAGAATGGCTTTCCAAGTCCCACTGTGGTGCTAGCAGCTGTGCCTGTGACATGGACATAGAGCCCCGACATTCCAGGGATAGCTATTCACCGCTGCTGCTGTTCAACTGTAGGCATGTCGTCTGTGAATGAGGCAGCAGTGGCAATTGTAGGTTGTTTGCTGTTGCTGGACAAAGGTGTTATTTTGGTGCGCTGGCCATTGTTGTTCTGCTTGCTGTATGCGACGACATAGAAGTAGACAGTTGAAAGGAATGGTACCACCATCGCTGCTGTTCAGCTATTGCCAGTCTTCGATAAGGATAACTGTGGCATTTGTAGGGTTGGGTTGTTTGGCTGCTCTTGGAATTGTGATGGTGCTTGTGACATGGGACATTGAACTGTCACATATCCAGGTAATGCTACTCCCTGCGGTGTTCACGCTGTCATACATAACCACTACCGGAGTCATTGTGGCCCCTCTGCTTTGTTCCCTGCCCTCCACACGGTTAACATTCCATTGCGCACGTCTTGCTTGCTGTCGCCAGCGCCCATCTTATAGCCTGTTTCCTCTGGAGAAAACAGGCTCATCGATCCCGGGAAGCAAGCTGGT
>JACEFO010000806.1:0-36446 GCA_015342445.1 Digitaria exilis | reverse complement strand
GTTCAACTCGTCCCTGTATATTGAGGCTCTTGTTTTTAGATCGGTCTCAACTTTCGCCGATTCATTTTGTCAACTTGTTCACATCGAATGTTTGGACACTAATTAGAAGTATTAAACATATGTGTAAAAAAAATAATTACATAGATAGACTCCACATCGTGAGACGAATCTATTCAGCCTAATTAATTCGTCGTTAGACACTGTCATGCTACAGTAATCCGTTATTTAAAAATGCACTAATGACGGCACATATTAGGCTTAATAGATTCATCTTGAGATGAAAAGTCCATCTGTGTAATTAGTTTTTATAATTAGTGTATATTTAGTACTCCTAATTAGTGTCAAAATAATGGATGTGATATTCGCCAACTTTACACCCTCAATGTAAACAAGGCCTGAATATGAAGACTGCAGCTCTCTCAGGTCTAGTGACAGGATATGCATCCCAACACATGTCAAGTATTAGGGTGCGTTTAGTTACAAAACATTTCCACCCCAAAAAATACTATTCATCCAATTTTTCCCTATTCATCTCATCCCTCTCACTCACAGAACAATATTCATCTACAGTGCATTTTTGGGTCTACAGTGTTTTTTCGAGAATCTTCCCCAATCTAAACACCCCCTTAATATCTTACCTATTTAAAAAATATGATCTCCTACTTTGGCAGATTTCTAAATCGTGATTAATTGTTTATTTGAAGAACAAAGATCTTTTTGGCCAAACTATGCAAAACCAAAAGCGCTGCAGTTGCATGCAAGCATACATATCAGCATGAGGACCTCTCAGATGTGAAATTAAATTAGCATATGTACATATTACATGAAACTTATTACATACTAGCACACATTGATGAGTTACTCTAGGAACACTACAATTCCCGACAAATTATAGGACATTCCTACATATCCTGTACTGCCCGCCATCGACGGATAGACTAAAATCTAAATCTGATTCCATTGTTGTATTCAGACAACTCAGGAAAAATTGAATAGCAACCGTAGACTGAATACTGAATACAAAACAACCAGATGCAGGTTTCAGTATAACGTATCTTGTTCATACTCAAAGGACCCCAAGTTCATGTTCGATTGCGGTGAAGTCGAACTCACTCCAATCAAGTTCTGCATCCATATTGAACTCTGGGTCCTTCATTGGAAGAGGCAGGTGGCTAATGTCAGCAAGGCCAATATAATTATCATCCAGAGGGTTGTGCGTTGCATCAATAAAATCACTGATTGGGAACACATCTTCTAGCCTGGCGAAATCATCAAGTGGATGTGGAAGTCCTTCGGCTGGAAGGACAGAGTCATTGACAGGAATCTCATCTATCTGCTGTCCTAGCAAGACATCCATTGAAATCTCCTTAGGCGTGGAGAAGTTCAGTAATGTTTCACCCACAGGGTCAGGGTGTATCTCCATGAACACTCCATTTTGCATGTCTTGTGTTGTCTGCTCGAGCAGGGTAGATGATGATACACAGGAAACTGAGGATGAGCTTGACAAAGCTGCACGTTCTGAGACTGAGTGTTGAGCTTTCATGGCTAACACCTCTGCACTGATTTTATTTGGATATCCCTGAGTTGTACGTTCTGAGACTGAGTGTTGATCTTTCATGGCTAACACCTCTGCACGAATTTTATTTGAATATGCCTGATATGCTGCAGCAGCAGCCTCTTCAGAGTCATATGAGCCAATCCACCTGCGGGTTTTTTTCACAGGATCACGAATCTCGGCTGCCCATCGACCCCAGGGTCGTTTGCGCACACCTATAAACCTGCTTGATTTTCCCTTCTTATCTGAAACCTTCAGAGCCTTTGTTCCACATGGCACAAGGGTCTCCAGACATTTAGAGGTCTTGAAGTTCTTCATTGGAACGTACACCTCTCTAACCATTTTCTTTACCTTGATGTTCTGACCATCTTCATCATCAGAGGAGTCAGTAGCATCAGGATCAGAGCAGAAGATGCGAACCTTCCGCATACAAGGCATCATCTTGTAGCACAACTTTCACGTCACCTTAACTGCAATGTACAGACAGAGCGTGTGAATTCATAAAATTGTGCAAATACAAGGTTGCGGTTTCAAACATGAGGGAACAGATAGGTATCTATGTACCTAGTAAATGTTTAGACAAAATTGCGAGAAGAACTCTGGGTCGTAACAACTGCGCACAGTTTGTAACTCAGCAACTATTGCTCAAAAAGTCAAACTTCTGATTAAAACTGGAGAAAGGAGGATATGGTCCCTCCTTGAACAGGATTCAGAAATCAGATATCTAGCTGACTGTTTGAACTTAAAGGAGGAGGCGTGCTTTAGTCAATCTGCACGTACCAAACCTGACAGCACAAAAAATCAATGAAGGATTTAAGCTGAGCCTCTTCGAAGTTCAAAAGGGGAATTATTTAACAGTAAAAACAACAACCGCTCATTAATAGTCTTTTTCAGGGTATATATGTCCTTGTAGTTCAAAACTTACCAACACTGATTGTGATTTGGGGGACTCTTGAACTCTTACTGCCTCAGGTTCAGCAAAGTAGGAAGCAAGGGTCTAAATGAAGAAACCCAGAATACTTCACCCCAAATCCAAATCTGAAACCACTTTACATTACTATAGAATTTTTTGAAATTCATATAACTGAACTGAAATTCGAATATGAACATAAGCTGCTGCATTGCAAGGTTAAATCAATATGCACATCTAAATTTCCACTTTACATGCCGAACTAGCAGAGCCGTAGACCCATTTTAGTGCAGCTCAGATTTGTAATCTGACTGACATATTGTAATGTAGTTGACTCCAAATTTGGTACATGGGCAAAATTCTTTTGCATAGTCTAAAGAAGCACAAAATTATTGCAATGATGTGGCAATATTTTATCAGTTCGTGACACAACTGGATGATGACAAAAAGACACTGATTTCCCTTTTGGGACAGGAAAAGACAGATCCCCCTCGTTGCTCACATTAAACAAACATACTATTAATTACTACCAAAAAGCACGGCATTAGCAACATAGATGAAGAAACTAATAATGCAGGACGAGGAGACAAGCACCTTTCAATTTCAAATCAACTGGTGCCTATATGGAAGACTAACATAGCATGTTTCCCATAAGTAACAGAGTAGAGCAGTAAATCTTGACGTAAACCAACAAATGGAGCAGGGAAATAAACTTACCTAGAGATCCTGAAACGAAACTTGCAATCTCTGGAGCCCCTCTGCCAAGGCTGGAGGAGAAGGGAGCGAGTCGAGGCTGATGGCGACGGGAGCTTAGAACCATTGAACGGCAGTAGAGCGGGCGACATAAATCAATAGCGCCCGTGCGGCGTCGAGTGTCCAGTCCTGCTCTCTAACTCTGATCACATCAGTAAACACCATCAGAAAAAAAGAAGGTTCAGAAGAGATTGGAGGAAAATGAAACGGGAGACAAACGAGCTGTCGGCTTTATCTTTTCACAATTTTTCCCCTCACATTATGGAAATGTGGAGATTAAATTGCCACCGATATAATGCCAAAAAAAATCACCCAAAAAAAGGGGAAATAGACGAACGAAAATCGTACCAGATTGCCAGACCAAATCCCAAAACCCGAAGAAAGAGAAAAGTGAAAGAAAAAGAATTTTCCCGCAAATAGAAAGAAACAGGGCAGACGGAGAGAAGAGGAGGAGATGGATCCAAACAGCACGCCACGGCAGGATCATGCGCGCGGCTGTCGAAGAGGAAAGCGGGGAGCAATTCGAAGCGCTGGAACTTACACGAGCGTGGGTGCAACGGCGACCTCCGGAGGCGGAAGCCCGGAACCCAATCGAGTGGACTCGGGGGGAAGAAGGCTGTTTTGAAACTTTGAATGGGGGGCGAGCCGCCGTGATTCCGAAGAAGGCGGATCGGATCGGGTCAGTGAGGGGAGAGGAGAGGTTTTCTTGGGCTCTTTGATTTCCTCCGGGAGTGGTGGGGGATTGGCCGAGGGGCGCGGGGGTTTAATGGTGGTGAGCTTGGGGCGGAAGAGCAGAGGAGAGCAGAGCAGGAGAGAGATGAGGAGCGGAGACGAAACGTGTGATGCGATGGAGCAGGCCGAGTAATTATATGCGCGGCTGCGTACGGAAATCGTAGGGGGTACACCATCCTGTGTACCCCATGATATATCTATAGTACAGTTACCATAAATAGAGGCAATTGTAACAGCAGTGGATTACGAATTTTTTAAGTGGAGTACGATATTCAGATTATGCAGTAACTATACAATATTTAAACTATAGTTATAGTTTTGTTCAAATATCAAACTACTTTTCGGGAAAAAAACATGTGCTAAGAGCATCTCCAGCAGTCTCCCAAAATCTATTTCCCAATAAGGGGCTATTGGGATGTCCCACTGCTATTTTCATAGATCTTTTCCCAATATCAACTACCATATTGGGAGAGACTCAACTCTCACTCTATTTTGGGAGAAATGTGGTTGATTATTGGGATGTCCCAATAACTTTTGTGAAAAGGGAGGTGTATTGGGAGACTGCTGGAGCATTGTTTTGCTATAATCTCTCCCAATATAGTAGTTGAATTGGGAAAAGGGAGACTACTGGAGATGCTCTAACCATCCATTTGTTAAGTTTTGACAAATGATTAAATTGCCTTCCTACTCATACACGTGTCTTCTGGATTGTGGAAGGAAAAATTTTGTAGGATTTATATATGGTAAATGTGAGCAAACATATGCAATTTTTATTATATGGTTAAAATTATTCTAGAAATAGGTCAATCGTATATTCATTGTACTCCATTAAGTTATTATTGTAAATACACATTATTTTGGTCAAATTTGAACAATAAATTAGTGTTAATAAATATATGGAACAGTTGTAGTGCTATGTGTGCCACTCCATTTTAATCTATGGTTTGTTTAACTTTTTTAAACCTAAATTTGACACTCGCCTTATTAACAAATTTATACAAATGCAGTCAATATAGATTATTTTTGAAGAATTTTTTTTAATAATAAAGCAAGCCATAACAAAAAAAAATATTTTTTATAATTTTTTGAATAAGATGAGTGATCAAACTTAGATAAAAAGTCAAACAAGCTATAATTTAAAATTGAATAGTATATGTGAAAGAAGTTGAGGAAATAAAAGCAGGTCCATTTAGGCCATGTTTGGATCCATCCAGATTATAATAAATAGGGCCTCCAAACAAGGTATAATTTTTATGGCAGTTTATATAATCTAGATTACCATATTATAACCCCTAAATTACTGTCTGGCCTTTAACTTTATCAGATAATTATCTTCTATGCCACCGATTTTAATGATAAATTAGGGACAAACATGTCATTAGGTAGTTTAAATAATTGGATTATAGTTTTTATATTCTGGCCTCCAAACACCATCACTTAGTTTTTTTTTATAAATCAGTTTTTGTAATCTAACTTCATAAACCAATTTATAGATGAGGGTTGAATTCTAGACTTTTAGAAGAGTTGAGGGGGGTAATATTGACTTATTCCAATTTATTATAATCTCTACTGGATCCAACCATGCCCTTATTGAGTTGATTAGAATGCATGCATCAATGCTGCATAGAAAGGAAAGGCAAAAGGCCAAACACCTATGTGTGCATGCTGTCTTTGTGATTTATGTTTGGGTTTTTTCATATATGCCATTACAATTTTTCATAGTTGGAGATACGCCATTACAATTCGACTATTTGGAAATATGTCATTACAATTCAACCGACCACCTATTCTTGCCTTTTTCTACGTCTGCCGCGACGGCTGGCCCACCTGCAGGCGTTGTACACATACAAGACTTTTCATATGGCGCATTTTACCCCTAAACATACATCTTTTTATGTGTCACTGACAAGCTAGCCCCACGCGTCATCCCTTTCCTATGTCATTAACAATCCAAATCGGCTAAGCAGGCAACCTGTCTGGCCTTGCCCTCATGCTCCTGTCTGGCCTTGCCCTCACGCTCCTGCTCATCCATGCGTGTGAGCTCACCTACGGCGACGAGGCAGGAATAGGAACGGTGAGCGGGACGGCAGCACCGGAAGGTGAACCTGCCACCGATGGATCCAGCAGCAGCAAGGTCAACGCCGTACTCGCTCGAGCCGGCCTGCGCCGTACTCACTCATCAACACCAATCCACCGCCGCACCAGCCATGTCGTGCTGCCACCGCCTCGATCCACGCGTCGGCCTACCGCCGCCGGCGCCCCGCGCAGGGCCCCGCGCCAGGC
This sequence comes from Digitaria exilis, assembly GCA_015342445.1. Taxonomy (NCBI): domain Eukaryota; kingdom Viridiplantae; phylum Streptophyta; class Magnoliopsida; order Poales; family Poaceae; genus Digitaria; species Digitaria exilis. The sequence goes on along the minus strand of JACEFO010000806.1, from coordinate 30,213 downwards.
ACCAATGCAAGCAGGTCGCCCACGCACAGGTCCTGACCTTGCATCCGTCACCGGAGAGAGGGAGAGAGAGAGAGAGCTGTGCCGGGGGCAGGATAGCAGGGAAGGCAGGCGATGTGCCGTTGGATTTGAGGAAGAAAGAGATGGAGAAAAGGGATGACAGTAGGCCCCATCCGTAAGTGACTGGAAAGATAAGACACGCCTAGGGGTAAAATGGGCCATATGAAATGTTTCGTATGTGTACAACACCTGCAGGTGGGCCAGTCATCGCGGTAGACGTAGAAATGGCAGAAATCGGTGAATCGTCGAATTGTAATGGCATATTTCCAAATAGTCGAATTGTAATGGCATATCTCCAACCTTGAAAAATTGTAATGGCATATATCTAAAAAACCCTTTATGTTTCCACATGGACATTACTTAATGTGATAATGGTCCCAAGTACAGCAGATACTTGGTGGTATGTGTAACACCCCAGCCTAGGGCTAAATATGATTGATAAGTATACTCATATCAACGAACAGGTTGCAACTTCTTTTTCGGAAGCTCATCCCGAAAGAACTTCGAGGTTAAGCGTGCTTGGCCCGGAGCAATCTCAGGATGGGTGACCGACCGGGAAGTCCTTCCCTGGTGCGCATGAGTGAGCATAAAGTGCGCAGAAAAGACATGTGTTGGTCTGTGGGGGCATTCTTGGGATTCTAGAGAGTTGCCAGGGTAGACGGACCCGGCCTGGAGTGGCGGGACGTTACAGTTGGTATCAGAGCCGACCCTCGCGGTTTCACGGGCGTGTGCGGTCAGTTGTGCGGGCATGGTGCGCATGTGCGTGTGAGACATGGCATGACCCATGCGCCGTGGGTGTGGCCACGTTGGCAACTGGACGCACGGACGTGGCCGGAGGGGGACGTTCCTGGCTTGGGTGGACCGACGAGGGCGTCGGTCTCCTAAGGGGGTGAGTTGTAACACCCAAGCCCAGTGCTTAATAGGATTGACAAGGATACTCATATTAACAAGTTGCAATTTCTTTTCCGGAAGCTCATCCCGAAAGAACTCCGAGGTTAAGCGTGCTTGGCCCGGAGCAATCTCAGGATGGGTGACCGATCGAGAAATCCTTCCCGGGTGCGCATGAGTGAGGACAAAGTGCGCAGAAAAGACATGTGTTGGTCTGTGGGGGCATTCTTGGGATTTTAGAGAGCTGCCAGGGTAGACAGACCCTGCCCGGAGTGGCGGGACGTTACAGTATATGCACAAGAAAATTGGAAATACCCAAATGAGGATATAACAACTAGCTCATGAGCAAGGGAAGAAACAACAATGCTGAAATCAGGATTATCATCACGGCTAGCCTATAGATTAGTATAACAACTATTCAGGTTGACACGCGATTCGTGTATATGTGGAACATGTTAATTGAAAATAATTGTAAAATACGTATTTGTTATTTTACTATGCTTAATATAATTTTAAATTTAGTCAATTTTGAATCTAAATAGTCATCTAAGCATTGTATTATTAATTTTTTCTTAGAAATTTGTTGATTCTTAGGCGTCATTAGAAAAAGTAATCGACGGATTGATGTGTTATATTACACCGATTCTTGATTTTCATAGAGAAAAATAATAAAATTAGTAATGAGTGGATAATTTGAACTTTTTTTTGTATTTATGATTAGAAAGCAAATACAAAGTTAGTTATTATTTTTATATATAAGGAAAAACTAATTTCTTTTTATACTTTTTATATAATATTATTGCAAATAATAGAAAGCCATCATTGACAATTTTTTTTAAATGGTGGGGAACCTTACTCAGTACTCCATCCGTCGCAGAAAACATGCAATTCTCGATTCCCAATAAATTCCAGAATCTTAACTTTGACCAATTATAAATAGAAAATATAAATATTTATCAGATAAAATATATATATCATTAGATTCATTTTTAAATGTAGTTTTTTAACAAATTTATTTAGAGCCATAAATACGAATATATTTTTCTAGAAATTTGGTCAAACATGAACTACTTTAACTAGTACGCATCCCAAACTTGCATATTTTTGGGACGGACCAAGTAAGAGGGCCCATGTGAGGCGCACTTAAATATTGCGTAGGTCCCACATAGAGCTACAACTCATGAGAAAGCTCCAAATTTTTGGAACCTTAGTATATGTTATAGATATCGGATCTTGATAACCCAAGATATGATGTATGTTGTGCCTGGTTTTGTGCTTGAAATCGAAAAATATTTTTTTACGCATAATTAAAGTCCAAAAAAGAGCTAGCCGAGTAGCTAGCTAATCTGCTCGTATGGGGGTGCGCGAGAGAATATACGTAGCTGGAGAGGCCCCCGCCTAGAGACGACGACACGAGACGGGAGTGAGCTAGTGACTCCTGCCGCCGCAGCAGCATCGGTCGCGTGCGGTGACGCTTCACGACCAGGAGCGGGCCCCATCCGCCGTGACCTCGGCTCGAACCGACCGTACGCCCGCACCGTCGTCGACGCCTGCTCGCAACAACGGCCGCGTGGACCGGTCCGGCTGGGGGTCGTGCCGTCGTGGGTGGGCCTCGTGGTTTTCTTGGACTCCAAGTAGCCTCGGGGTTGCGGGCGGAGGGCCCACCAGGGGCCACACGTTTCCCCAGGCAGTCTGCTCCACTCTGCGAGGCGTCAGCTGCCCAGCCTAGGGCCCAGAGCTCAGAGGAGGCGTCGCGCGCAAGGAATAGTACAGATATACTTTTCGCGCGCCCCACGGAACCTCGCTGTTGGCGCGAGGAGTTTCAAACCGCACTGGGGACAGCAAGAGCTCAACAGCTGAAAGGAGAGGGGCCCTCATGCATGCCCTTATCCGGAGAGGGGCCTGGACATATTCTACATGCTCATTCCATCCTCATTCCATCTTCTGACATATTCAACATGGCATGGGCAACAGCTGAAAGGTTTGTTGGGCAGGTTAATCTTGAACGATTTATGCCTTATTTAAATAAGAAAGTTGATGGGAAGTTGGAGGTGTGAATAGTGCATTGGTAAGCGTGTCTGTGAGCGAATATGTGACTCGATGTGACTAGAAAGTTGATGAAAGTTGGCGAACTAAACAAGACCTATGTTTAGATTGGTGAAATGAAACTGTAGCAAAGTTTGCAATCTAAACACCCTCTTCCTTGTTTAGTTCGCCAACTTTCCAGTCACATCGAATCATATCTTCTCTCATAGACACGCTTACCAATGCACTATTCACATTTCCAACTTTTCCTAACTTTACCAAACAAGGCCTAAACTTTCTATGGTACCAGGGTACCGCAGCAGGTACAGTATTTTGTGCCCCACAAGGCCCCTTCTTTCCCCTTTCCTCCCTACACCGCCCGCTCTCTCCCACATCACCGAGCGTCGCCGCCGTGGCATCCCAACATGTAGGCCCACAGCTAGGTCCGCGACGGGCAGGTCCACACATGTGGTCACATCACTTTCGCACTCTTCAATGAATATGAGGTGACTAAGAGCTAGTAAAGAGTCAACTTGCAAAGAGGCAACTTACTTTTGTATTATTTTAGCATTGTTCATCGATTGAATAATTTAAGAGTTAGCAAAGAGGCACCCATCGGACACTGTCTTATATTCGAATTTATGCAAGGAAGAAAGGAGCGGGCAAATCCCATTGGGATGTATACAGTTTATCAGTTCAGATGCAAATATACGTACACGTACGTATTCTTCTGGTCGGAAGAGTGGTCTTGCTCGTGGCCCAGCAACATGGAGATCAAATAAGGCCCAAGCTAACCCAAGGTTTTATTTAACCAAGCCACAAGAGGTTTTGGGCTCACTAGTAGTGGTTTATTGGCATCTCTAGTACTTCTTGCTGATGGGCTCATGAAATAGCATACATGGCTGCTGTATTTCCTTGGATAACCTTCCATCAAAATATGTAGTACGTATGTACAGAAGTGGGCAAGGGCTTGCTAATAAAGGCCCACGTGTGCAGCCTGCCAGCCTGCACGATGTTTCACTCGTATATGTACCATTCATACGCATTAGTATGTCCCACCCAGTATGCTTGTATATAAGCAGGGACTCAAGTATTATAGTACCCCTTTTTCTTTTAAAAAAATAGCCTAAATTATTTTCTAACCAAGGCCTTCTCAGTACACTGCTAGAGATCCAGGCTTTAGTACCGGGTGATAAGCCTCGTTAGTACCGGTTTTACAACCGGTACAAAGCTTCTGGTACTAAATGCACATCATTTAGTACTGGTTTAAAATGGATCATTTAGTACCGGTTGTTTAACACCGTTGCCGCGTCATGCATGGGTCATCCGGCCACCGTTTCTTTTTATTATTTCCTTCTTTTTATGTTTATTTTCTTCCTTTTTAAATTCATAGCTGAACACACAATTTTTCAAGAACACAATACAAGAACATACATCAATTTAAGCTCAAAGGATCCATTCATTAAATCTCAAATCTTAACAAGCAGTCGATTGAGTTCAATCGTGCTCTCATTCAATCTAGCGCAAGAATACGCAATTGTTTAGCTCGAGAAGTCACCAAGCAAAATCAACTGAATTTTATCTATCACAAGAACAAGCAAGAGAAAGCAGGAAGAGAAAAATACAAAAAATAGCATCCTGAGCTCACTCGTCGGTGCCGGAACATCCCACCGCGCCGCCTGGCCCTGCAGGCGCTCGCCTGTCGCCGCTCTTCACTACGCTCTCCCGCGGCCTCTCTTCACCACGCGCCGCTGACCCAGCTGCTCCCACCGCGGCCGCTTCTCCTCTGGATGTGTTGTGCCACCGCCGCTCTTCACCGCGCTACCACTTTTCTTGGTTGCCTGCAAATGGAAGCACGGGATGCAAAGAGATGAGAGAGGAGAAAAGAACGGATAGAACAGAGATGTACAGAACAAGAAAAGAACACATGCAAAGAACGAGCATGCAGAAGAGAGAGAAAAGAGAGATACTCCCTCCGTCCTAAAAGACGACGCTATGTGATGCGTGCACGTGTTACTTTCTCAACTTTAACTCAATTTGTAGAAAAATATATGTAATATTTATATCTCTAATAAATTTGTTAAAAAACTAGATTCAAATATCTATCTAATGGTACTAATGATGTACTATAAATATTAATATTATTTTATATATAATTGGTTAATGCTCAAAGATGCTGTTTTTATTGGAAAGCGAGAATGACATCTATTTTGGGACGTAGGGAGTAGATATGAGATGAGAGGAGATAAGGCTGATATTTTGCATGGCAGGTGAGAGGACGAGAGCATGCAGCATGTTAGTGCCGGTCAATGGTTTGAGCCCGTATAAAATGGACAACATTTAGTACCGGCCGGTGGCTCTAGCCGGCACCGGCTGGGGCTATGACCCGGTGCTAAGTGCATGCATTTAGTAACGGCTGGAACTACCAACCGATACTAAATAGATCTAGCCGTGGCCCCTGACACCGGTGAGTGTCAGGTGACGCCATTTAATACCGGTTGGTGTCTCCAGCCGGTACTAAATTGGTCCGATGACATCGATGGAGGCCTATTTTGCACGTTAGTACCGAGTCAAAAAGGAACCGGTACTAACGTGAGAGGGATGAATGCTCGTTTCCTGATAGTTAAAATTAGGTGCTAACTCATACGTTTTAAGAGATGGTTTAAAAGATAACTCTTTCAACGATTAGAGAGTCAAACACTAGCTCTCTTATGTTTACACAAACCCACATATCAGCCTTACATGATTTAGGATGTGTGCATGAAGCTATCTCTTGAACAAAATATAGCTCTTATTCTCTCTCTTCCGCATGGTCAAAAGTACAATATGATATAGCTCAGAGCTAGCTGATCTGGCACTATGGAGAAGGCCTTAGCCCATGATAATATCCTAAAGCTAGTTATATTTCTTAATTTTTTCATGTTTCTATTTTCTCATATTTGTTATACAATCCTATTAAAATTGGTTTCACTAATTTTGGACATTTCTATAAATGGTCATGAATTAAATAATGAAAACAGAAATTTAAATCTCAATATAAAAACCTAATTCACCTTCTTGCAGAAAACCCCCTGTCTTTTCTTCTCTTCTCACCTGAGGTCCTTCCCGCCCCCTAAACGGGGAACCAGTTTGACTGGCCTCCCCGCCGGCCTTGACCAGCAGCAAGCTTCCCAGCGATGGGGCCTACCCCTACACAACCTCCACAATCTGGCGAACTTACTCCCCCTATCTTCTCCTTCAATTTGTGCCTAGATGATGGCCCGCAGCGACAGCAGCGGCAGTGCCATGCCTCGGCTCGTTGATCGACTCAACGGAGGTGAGCTGGTGGCTCTTCTTTAACTTGTGAGCAACATTGGACCAAGGGAAAACTCAGGTGCGCATTAATTCGGACAGAAGTGCCTTGATGTGGGCTGACCACGTGTGTCGGTGGCGGTGCAAGGTCTAGCGGTCAGAGGTGAGGAAGATGACAGTTATGTAGTGACATGGCCGACAACTGCCAAAGAGAGCTAAGGTGGAAGGTAAAGGAGGTTAAGGTGAAGTTGTGGGCGGAGGGAAAAGGTCCGGGACGACAGCGAATTTCGCCGGCAACGGTGAGAGAACGGAGAAGGGCGAGAGAGAGAGAGAGAGAGAGAGATAGATAGAGAGAGAGAGAGAGAGAGAGAGGGGAAAAGGATTGAATCAATGGAGGTGGCGCGATGTTTATGTTGAAGATACCTCCATAGACATTGCCACCTCACGGTGGACCTCCGCGGCGCTGGTCTCACGCAACAGCGATGGGTGGCGACGGTGAACCACCTCACCAGCCAAGAGGCAGGCAGCCACCTACCCAACCGTCCTTCTCTACTCTGCTCTTTTTCCATTTCTACATTTCTCTTTCCAAACCGAGATTAGGGTGTCCAGAAACTCCAAAATATCTAGTAAAACTCCGAAAACTTCCTTAAAGAAAGTTGGAGAGGGATCCTTGAATTACAACTTCTTCATCGACACTTGGGTGTTTCGGGCAAAGATTTACCCAGATTTTGAGTTCTCACAGTCGGCCTGATTCTCCTTTTTTCTCTGAATCCTGAAATTTGAATATCAAATTACTCCCAAAATTTCATTCAAATTCCTTTCAATACTTGAAGCAAAGTTGGAGTGTAATACTTGAGGTCAAGTTCTTCTTTTAGACTTTCTTGAAATACTCAATCCATCGCTCAAAATCGAGCTCTGAATCTCAGCTGATTCCAAGTGTTCATCCCTTGGAACCCAAACTTGGTTCAGAATTCAAATCTCAAATTTCTCCAAAATTTTAATTATAACTTGGTCTTTCTGTGCATTCAAAAGTTATAAGGCTTGGCTCAAAGTTCATCTTCACTTTTTAGAACTTTTGGCAAAAAGTCAATGGTTTGCTCTTAATTTGAATCTGAACATTTCAACCATTTAAACCTGAAACTAAATTTGCTTATCTCTGATTCACTTTTGATCTTCATTTTTCTCCAAGATCCAATTTGAATATTGGTCTGGTCCAAATAGAAAAGATTCTCAGGATGCTTTGCTAAACAACTCCCTTTTGAGAACCTTGCTCAAAAAACCAACCATTGGCTCTCAATTGAACCTCAAACTTGGTTGTTTATTTAATTTAAACTGAAACTCAACCTCTCTATTTTCAAATGTTGAATAGTAACCTTTTTCCTTTTCCTTTTGCTTATCTCAACCATTCAAATTGAGATGCTTCTAAGCAAATTTATTTCTCACATTTGAATCCAAATACTTCCATAAGATTTTGAAATTATTGCCTCCAAATTTCTTTTCATTTTTGCCCACATTTTGACTTTCGTCAAAATCCAACTTATTCTTTAACCATAATCTCTTCTGATAACTACGTCTTGCTCTTAACTTGATTATTGGTGACATAAGTCCATGGTCAAAAACATGGAATGACACAGTGTTGGTGTTTCTTAGGCTATAGAATTAAATTCTGCAAGCACACAGAATAACCCATTGTAGCATTTCACCCCGGAGTATTCCGGGGTATCGTATTTATTTCCTCAGGGAAGCAATATGATTAAAGGGTATTGAAGAAATGAGTGAATAGCCTCTATAGTAATGATCAATCACTTATTCTAGGTAGGATAGACAGGTGACTGGATAATGTTCAAATGAATGACCGGATAGAAGGCCTGGAATGGCCAGCGACACAGGAGACTCACTAAGGAGCAACGGAAAGTAATTGAGAGAACTATGGGTGAAGGGGAACCTATGACACTTCTAAAGGACGAGAAGCCTCCCTAGCCTTAACCTAGAGTTACCCTTAGTTGTTAGGCTTAACTTGCTTCGACGTCTAGAGCGGGAGGACCCAGTCTGGGATGAGAAGGGGGTCCTTTGGGCTTAGCAACTACTGTTATGAAAGCACCCGAACGTTGCGTACTACAAAAGGACGGACATGTCTATCAATGAAAGTGCATATGGCCCCCTAGTTGGTTTTGGTGATGATGACAATCACAATTTGGAGGTTTCATGTTTCCATTGAGTATTTGCAGGGCTTACACGAAGAAAAATCAAAAGATATATAATACATGTCCCCTACGCAAACGATATGGTGAAAAGCTCAAGTGGATAGCTAAATATAATTTTTATCTTTGTCTTGAGTATAGGATCACCGTACTATCAAGAGGGACGTGTCTGTCAAGTCAAATGATGCCTAGAAGTAATTTTTGGATGATCACCTAACTTTGAGAGAGAGCATTTTGCTCACTAACAAGGGCGGCCGGAAATTCCTGTCCCGGGGTCGGAATTTCCGGGTTTTACAGAGAGCGACCGGAAATTGCATCGGATTTTCCTGTGGGGGCTGAATTTTTCAGCCTAAGTCCCCTGTGACTGGAATTTCCGGTCCCTGGCCGGATTTTCCGGGTTTCACAGAGAGAGACCGGATTAAATTTAGGATTTTCCGGTGTGACTCTCCGTACTGAGATTGAAATAGGGTGGACCGGAAATTCTGGTCACCCCGACGGAATTTCCGGTCATCTGACAAGCATAACGGCTAGTTTTTGAGTGACCTCTATAAATAACCCCCATACCCCTTCATTTGTGGCACTCGGTTCTCCACTGAAAGAAAGACTTTGAGCTCGCCATTTTCACTCTACCAACCTTCCTTGAGCCAATCTTTGAGAGGATTCAACTAGGGTTTGGATTGGGGAGAGATTTGAGTGAGAAAAGTGATTCGTTCATCTCTAGAAGTACTCAAGGCATCATTTGATTGGCAATCTCGTTTGTTACTCTTGGAGCTTGACTCCTAGACGGTTTGAGGTTGCTTGGGAGTGTCTCAATTCGTGTGAGCACCCCAAGAAGTTTGTATTACCCTCTCTAGTGTGAGATTTGTGAAGGAAAGTCAATCTAGACCTTTGTGGTCGATTGATCGAGGAAAAGAGTTTGAAGAGACTCTACCCTTTGTGGGTTCCTCAACGGAGACGTAGCTCCTTTGTAGAGTGAACTTCGGAAATAAATCTTGTGTCTCATTTCCTTTACGCATTTCACATTGCTTTTCATATCTTGTATTGACCCGATCTATTTGCTTGTGTTGTTCCGCTGCTTCTAATCATATACACTAGCATCTAGGTCATCATTGCAAGGTTTCTATTCAAGTAGAATCTTTATCTAGGCTTTGAATTTTGAATCTCGAGCAACTCCACCTTGCTGTCGGAAATTCCTGACTTGACCGGAAATTCCGTGTTCGGAATTTCCGACCAGGCACCGGAATTTCCGGCCTGAACTGATTTTGTGAGTTGAGAATTGTTTCAGATTTCGATCGGAGCCTATTCACCCCCCCTCTAGGCATCCTAAAGACCTTTCAATTGGTATCAGAGCCTGGGTCTCTTGATCAAGGCTTAACCGCTCAAGAGAAGGATGTCGAGGTATGGGATAGGAGAAGTGGATGTTGAAAGAGTTGAAGAAGAGGTGAATCCGTCGATTCAACCTCAAGGTGATGACGTGCAATCTGTCAAGTCGAGGACAAGTGCCAAGTCCAAAGGGAGCAACAAGTCAAAGAAAAGCTCAAAGTCCAAGAACCAAAAATCAAAGAAAGATGAAGAACCAAGCTCAAGCTCATCAAACTCAAGCTCAAGCTCAAGCTCAAGCTCAAGCTCAAGCTCAAGCTCAAGTTCAAGCTCAAGTGACGACTCGGGTGATGATAAAGCCAAGCAAAAGAAGAAGAAGCGCAAGGCCAAATTGGCAAAGAAGATGTTCAAGAAGTGGATGGAGTTGAACATCGACGAAGAAAAGAAGAAGAAGACCAAAAAGGGGTTTGCACAAATTCCCTTGAATTATGATGAATTCAATAAGTTTTCTTCTACAAATTTTCAATCAATTCATTTAGGAAAGGCTCCGTACTTTGATGGAACTAACTATCCTAAATGGGCTTATGATATGAAAATGCATCTTTTCGGGCTTCACCCTTTGCTTTGGGAGATTGTGAATGTAGGTGTGAAAGTGCCCAAGAATGGAAAGATGACTCCGGAGCTAGCACAAGACTACTACCGCAATGCTCAAGCCGCTAGAGTCATCACAAGCTCCTTGTCACTACAAGAGTTCAACAAGATTCAAAATGTTGAAGTGGCTAAGGACATTTGGGAAATTCTCAAGGAGTCACATGAGGGAACCGACATGATCAAAGAGGGAAAGATTGATGTGATCAACAAGAAGCTTGAGGGTTTTGTCATGCTTGATGATGAAACCATCCAACAATGCTTTGATAGGCTCATGGCACTCATCAATGAAATAAGAGCTCTTGGTTGTGAAGATTGGAGTGATTTCAAGGTCACCAAGAAGATGTTGGATGCATACTCACCAAACAACTATGCCATTGCCGCTATAATTAGAAGAGATCCATCCTATAGAAAGATGACACCGGTCCAACTTCTTAGTGAGCTCACACAACATGACCTAGCCGAGAAAATGGCAAGTGAGGCTCGCAAGAAAAGAAGTGACAAGGACATAGCATTGAAGGCAAAAGAAGAAATGGATGAGAAGGTCAAGTCATCCAAGGGCAAGAAGGCGATATCAAGTGATGAGGAAGAAAGCACCGATGAAGAGATTGTTCTCTTAATGAAGAAGTTCAAGAGTTTCATGAAGAAGAGAAGCTTCAAGAAGAACTTTGGTGGCAAAGACAAGAGAAGAACCAAGAAGAGGCCGTGCTATGAGTGTGGTGAGTATGGGCATTTCATTGCCGAGTGTCCTAACAAGGACAAGAACAAGAAAGGGGAGAAAAGAGGCAAGGACAAGCCTCAAGAGTACAAGAAGAGCTTTGATCACAAGAAAAAGAAGTATCAAAAGCAAGCTCATCTTGGTATGGAATGGATTTCAAGTGATGAAGAGTCCGTAGATGAAGAAATGGCAACCATAGCCATTCACAAGCCATCTTCTTCATCCTCACGCCTCTTCAACAACCTCTCAAGTGATGATGAGGATGACGTCGCTCATTGCTTCATGGCCAAGGGCGCTAAGGTGAAATCCAAATCCAACTACTCCTCCTCCATCTCTTCATCTAGTGACATAGAAAATGATTTTGAAGATGAAGAAGCTTTGTTTGAGCTAGGTCTAATAGAGAAATTTGGAAAGAAAGGCTTTAAAGAAATTAAAAAGCTTTTGAAGAAATTGGATAAAAGAGAAACCTCTCTTTCAATGCAAGAAGACTTGCTCATCCTTGAGAAGGAGAGAAACCTTGCATTGGAAGAGGAGTTAGCCAAAGAGAGATGTAAGGTTGAGAAGTTAGCTAGTGACTTGTCTCTAACTAATAACTCTAAAGAGAAGGCATCCAAGGATCTCTCCTTGGCAAATGACTCTCTTGCTAAACTAGAGAGTTCTTATAGTAAACTTCAAAATAGCTTCTCATGCTTAGAGGTCAAACACAAAGATCTTGAAGTTAACTATAAAACTCTTTTGGATAGCACCTCATCTCAATCTAAGGCTTCCCTTGATTCCAATGTCTCCACTAGTGAAGGATGTGCTAAATGTGATAATATTGATATAAATGCTTGTCTCACTAACCTTGCCAAGCTAGAGGTTTCCATCAAGGCTAAGGATGATCAAATCAATAGATTGAACATGCTTGTAAGTCAAGGATATTGCAATGATGAGAAATTCAAGGGCAAGCACCAATACACCACATGGAGACATCCCAAGGTGACCGATGGTCTTGGTCACACTAGGGGTGAAAAGGTGAATGGTAGGCACCTCATCAAGGGAAAGGAGCATGTCAACTTCGTGAAATCCAAGAACCTTGGTGAGTTGATGGATGTGGCTCATGGAGTGAAGAAGGGTGGTGTGAGTAAGGACACCACTCCTAAGGTGAAGGTTGACAAGAAGGCTAAGAGCAAGGTGAAGGCTAAGGATATTCATAAGCCATCACCTAGCTACACAAATGATTACATGGTCACCATGGATGAGAACAACAAAGTGGTGGTCAAGTATGTTGGTGCCTACACTAAAAGGAACATTCTTAGGAGTGTGTGGATACCAAGGATGTTTTCGGCTAATCTCAAAGGACCCAAATCTTTTTGGGTACCTAAACCCCGAGCTTAACCTTGTTTTGTAGGCTTACTCCTCCGGTGGCACAGGATGGGTGCTTGATAGTGGATGTACAAATCATATGACCGGAGGAAAGGAGTTGTTCACTTCATTTGAGCCATACAACGAACCCGTTGAAAAAATTGTATATGGAGATAATAGCAAGGGGGAGGTAATTGGTCATGGTAAAATTGCTATCTCAAATGACCATTCAATTTCAAATGTATATCTTGTTGAATCCTTAGGATATAACTTGCTTTCCGTTTCACAACTTTGTGAAATGGGTTATAATTGTCTCTTTACAAATGAGGGTGTGACCGTCTTTCGAAGAGAGGATTCCTCTATTGCATTTACGGGTCGCTTGAAGGGTAAACTCTATTTGGTTGATTTCACAATTGATAGAGTGACACCCGAGACTTGTTTAGTGGCAAAATCTAGCATGGGTTGGCTTTGGCATCGCCGGCTTGCTCATGTTGGGATGAGGAACTTGGCCAAACTTCAAAAGGGCGGGCACATCCTAGGACTAACCAATGTTGTGTTTGAGAAAGATAGGTTGTGTGGAGCATGCCAAGCCGGAAAACAAGTTGGAGCTCCACATCCCGGCAAGAACGTCATGACGACCACAAGACCTCTCAAGCTCCTACACATGGATCTTTTCGGTCCCGTGGCTTATATAAGCATTGGTGGTAACAAATACGGTCTTGTTATTGTTGATGATTATTCTCGCTTCACTTGGGTGTTCTTTTTGCAAGATAAAAGTGAAGTGCAAGATGTGTTGAAAAATTCATCAAGAGAGCTCAAAATGAGTTTGAAGTCAAGGTCAAGAACATAAGAAGTGACAATGGAACCGAGTTCAAGAATACAAAGGTGGAAGAGTTTCTTGATGAAGAGGGGATCAAGCACGAGTTCTCCGCTCCCTATACCCCTCAACAGAATGGTATAGTGGAGAGGAAGAATAGAACACTCATTGAAGCCGCAAGAACCATGCTTGACGAGTACAAGACGCCGGACAACTTTTGGGCGGAAGCAATCAACACGGCGTGTCATGCAATCAACCGCCTCTACCTTCACAAGATTCTCAACAAGACCGCATATGAACTCCTAACCGGTAACAAGCCTAAGGTGCATTACTTTAGAGTTTTTGGGTGCAAGTGTTTCATACTTAACAAAAAGCCCAAAAGTTCAAAGTTTGCACCTAAGGTTGATGAAGGTTTCTTTCTTGGTTATGGTACTAACGATCATGCCTACCGAGTCTTCAACAAAACCACCGGTTGTGTTGAAACCTCCGTAGATGTGAAATTTGATGAAACCAACGGATCTCAAGTAGAGCAAGTTAATTCAAGTCTTGTAGATGTAGAAGAGCCTCCATATGAAGTCATCAAGAAAATGGCAATTGGTGAAGTAAGACCAAGAGAAGAGACATCCCAAGAGAAAGACGAACCATCCTCATCAACAAGAGTTGAGCCATCCATCACTCCTCAAGTGCAAGAACAAGTTCAAGATCAAGCTCATGGTGACAATCATGATCAAGATCAAGAACAATCAAATCAAGGAAGTGATGAAGCTCAACATCCCCCTATTGAAGATCAAACAATTGTCGATGCAAGTGATGAGGAACCTATTCAAAGACAAGATCAAGAGCCTCATCCTAGAGTTCGTCGAATGGTCCAAAGAGATCACTCCGTAAAGAACATTCTTGGGAGTATAAGAAAAGGGGTAACCACTCGTTCTAGATTGCAAAATTTTTGTGGATTTCACTCTTTTGTTTCTACTTTGGAACCACTTAAGGTAGAAGATGCTCTTGGAGATCCGGATTGGGTTATGGCTATGCAAGAAGAGTTGAACAACTTCACAAGAAATGAGGTTTGGGAGTTGGTGGAAAGACCCAAGCAAAATGTGATAGGAACCAAGTGGGTCTTCCGCAACAAGCAAGATGAACATGGTGTAGTGACAAGAAATAAAGCAAGGTTAGTGGCACAAGGTTTCACCCAAATTGAAGGTTTGGATTTTGGTGAGACCTATGCGCCCGTAGCTAGGCTTGAGTCAATTCGCATTCTATTAGCCTATGCCGCTCACCATGATTTTAAGCTCTATCAAATGGACGTGAAAAGTGCATTCTTGAATGGCCCCCTCTCCGAGTTGGTGTTTGTGGAACAACCTCCCGGCTTTGAAGACCCAAAGTATCCTAACCATGTTTACAAGCTCCATAAGGCGCTCTATGGGCTTAAGCAAGCTCCTAGAGCATGGTATGAATGCCTTAAGGATTTTCTTATTAAAAATGAATTTGTCATGGGCAAAGCCGATTCTACTCTCTTTACTCACAAAGTTGATGGTCATATATTTGTTTGTCAAATTTATGTTGATGACATCATTTTTGGTTCAACAAATGTGAAATTTTGCAAAGAGTTTAGTAGGATCATGACAAAGAGGTTTGAGATGTCCATGATGGGTGAGTTGAAGTTCTTCCTTGGATTTCAAGTCAAGCAATTGAAGGAAGGAACATTTATATGCCAAACCAAGTATACAAATGATATGATCAAGAAGTTTGGCATGACAAGTGCAAAGCCCATGAAGACTCCCATGCCAAGCAAAGGAAATGTTGATCTTGATGAGAAAGGTAATTCGGTGGATCAAAAGGTATATCGTTCCATGATTGGATCTTTGCTTTACCTTTGTGCATCTAGACCCGATATAATGCTTAGTGTGTGCATGTGTGCTCGATATCAAGCCAACCCCAAGGAATGTCACCTTAAGGCCGTTAATAGAATTTTGAGGTATTTAGTACACACACCTAACCTTGGCTTATGGTATCCCAAGGGCTCCACTTTCGATCTATTTGGATATTCCGATTCGGATTATGCCGGTTGCAAAATAGATAGAAAGAGTACATCGGGGACTTGTCAATTTCTTGGTAGGTCCTTGGTGTCTTGGAGCTCTAAGAAACAAAACTCTGTAGCTTTATCCACATCGGAAGCGGAATATGTTGCCGCCGGTGCTTGTTGTGCACAACTCTTGTGGATGAAGCAAACCTTGAGAGACTATGGATATGACTTTACCAAAATCCCATTGTTGTGTAACAATGAGAGTGCCATCAAACTAGCCAAAAATCCCGTCCATCACTCAAGAACAAAGCACATAGAGATAAGACATCATTTCTTGAGAGATCACCAACTCAAAGGAGATATCGTATTACGTCATGTGAGAACCCACAACCAACTAGCCGATATCTTCACAAAGCCATTAGATGAGAAAAGGTTTTGTGCCTTGAGGAGTGAGCTAAATATCTTGGATTCTCGTAACTTGGAGTGATATGGAGCACATACTTGATTGTTGCCTAGTTAGGTTCAAAACAAGTTTTGGCGTGTGTTTGTTTTGATTTTTGAGAAAATATTGGATTTTGTGATCTTTGGATCATTTCTTGGCTTATGGGACCATTGTTATGTATTGTTGATTGTGGCTGGTCCTGTTAAGTCAAGTTTCTTATATGTCCATTAGCTATATCTTTCTAAATCACTAAATCAATCTCATCGAAAATCTGGCTTGTTTCTGCTGATCTTCACCGGAAAATCCGGCCCCTGCGTCGGAATTTCCGGCCAGGCAGATTGTCTCGGGACTTCTGTCTGAACCTGGCCAGACCGGAAAATCCGGTCAGCCCCGACGGAATTTCCGGTCCCGCCAGGGTATAAAGGCCTTCTCATACCCGTTGGAACCCTAAACTCCTCTATTTCTTCTCCAAGCCGCCGCCCCTCTTTCTCTCTTCTGTGCGGGCGATTTTCGCTCCATCTGAGGAAGGGATCAAGTGGTGATTGGAGAAGGTGGTCCATCCTCCGGAAAACCCGATTCCCTCTTCGGTTTTTCCGATCTCGCGCGGGAAAGTTCAAAGATGGCACGAACCAAGGTTGCTGCTCGCCGTCCTCGCCCAGATGAGTCAAGTGAATCAGAGTCTGAGGAGGAGATCCATCTTGAGGATGTGAGGCCGGATCCGCCTCGTCGTGCCGGCAAGCGTGCAGCAAACAGGCAGGATTCAGTCCGTCGAGGCCGTGGTCGGTGCTCTGGGACTGGCAGAGGTGCGGGGACTAGTGGTGATGATGAGGGAGGATCTAGTGGTCAGGCCAGCGGAGCACAGTTTGCATATGATCCTAACATTGATCTCAGCATATACACAACTCAGTGTCAGGAGATCATGAGGCCTATCAGGAGTCCTGAGGATCCGAGGATGACTAGTTACAAGAGGAGGACAGCTGATATCAAGCATGTGAGATATGGGACAGATCCAGCTCAGAGTCCCAGGGGTTTTAGGGGTGATCCAAGGTTTTGGCTACCTCATCAGGCTGATTGGTATGAGAGTGTCATCATGCCTATGAGATACAGGACCACTCCGATGAGGTACATTGATTGGCAGCATCTCCTATCCTTCCCTGCACCTATTCGTGAGATAGCTCGAGAGGTACATACTCAGTGTCAGAGGAAGAGATTGACAGATTTGATGGCTATGAGGCAAGATTGGAATGATGAAGTGATTGCTCAGTTTTATGCTACTCTATATGTTGATCAGCAGTCACAGACTTTGCACTGGGCGATTGGAGGCAGACGATACTGTGTGACACTTGTTGCCTTTGCTGGGCTTCTTGGTCTGTCTACCGAGGATGTTCACGATCTTGACCTGCACAGTGAGCCCATTCCTCATGACACTCGTCTGAGTTTCATGTATGATGATCGATATGGCAAGATTGAGTATGGGAAGACTCATGGTCTGAAGCCATACTACAGGTTGATGAATCAGCTCTTCAGGTTCACTCTCACTCCCAGGATTGGAGATTCTTATAATATATCACATAGAGCCAAGAGTATTCTCAGCCGCATGAACCCTGCCTCGCCTACCTTCTCAGTCTCCAAGTTTATATGGAATGAGATCATCACCTGCTCTCATGATGGTACGAGCAGCTGTCACTATGCACCGTATATCTTCCGTATCATTCTTAGAGTCACTGGCCTTGGACTTATCACAGATCAGTCTCACATTGCCTACAAGTCCAACAAAGGCCAGCTTGAGAGGATGCTTCACCTTGGGTCTCAGGCTCCATCACCAGTGAGAGCACAAGGAGTCAAGGCTCCTGGAGCATCTTCCTCACGTCCACCATTGCCTAGAGATGAGGAGGAAGAAGTTGATGAGGAAGGCTCTCCCACTGGTCCACCTCCTACAAAGAAGAAGACTAGCACTCTAAAGTTTCTATCCAAAGCTCTCTTTTCATGCTTTAAGGGAAATCAGAAGTTGGCTGATGAGCTTCACAGGCAGAAGATAGAAAGTATCAAGCAAGCCAACAGACAGAAGAAGATGATGAGACACTTTGGGATTGAGGCTTCTTCGGAGGAGGATGAGAATGTCTCTCCACCGGTTCGCTTGTATAACCCCTGGTCTGATACTACTCAGGATGCAGGGCCTTCTGGAGAGGCCACACATGTGTTTGGGCCAGGTGTGCAGGCTGAGGGAGAAGCTCAAGAAGAGGAAGAGAAGGAGGAGAGCTCTAGCAGTGAGGAAGAGCAGGAGGGCGAGTATGAGTCACCAGAGGATCCTCACGCCGTCGATCTAGCCAAGGATAAAGGCAAGAGAGTTGAGGAGGAGAGCGATTTAGAGTATGTCGATGATGAGTGACTCTCTCTTTTTGGTGCTTGGTGCCAAAGGGGGAGAATATACTACTTGGGTGATTGTGATTGTCACGGATGGAGGCCCCTCATTTCTTTTTATCTATCTTTCCATCCTTTCATGCTTAGCTAGTGGACATGTAAGCCATTTTATGTGATGTACTTGTGTTATGGTTGAAAACGTGGCTTGTAAAACTTAATTTGTGCTTATATATGTCTTTATGTGTGATGATGAACCTTATTTGGAGATATTCTTGTGTGTGATGTCTATGGTTGATGTAATGTTCATTTGTCACCTTTTATTGTGTGAATAACATATCATATGCATTACGTACTATTCTCTCACACATGGCACATATATACATGATCTTAAATGCTATATCTTGAGAAAGCTTTCCAAAATGTGTGCATAGGCATTTGAGGCCAACAAAGGTTAAGATGCACACATTAAGGGGGAGCTAGCTCACATGAAAATGAAATTGAAACATGAGTTGTATTTGTATATCTTTCACCCAAATTGTGTTGGCATCAATCACCAAAAAGGGGGAGATTGGAAGTGCATATGGCCCCCTAGTTGGTTTTGGTGATGATGACAATCACAATTTGGAGGTTTCATGTTTCCATTGAGTATTTGCAGGGCTTACACGAAGAAAAATCAAAAGATATATAATACATGTCCCCTACGCAAACGATATGGTGAAAAGCTCAAGTGGATAGCTAAATATAATTTTTATCTTTGTCTTGAGTATAGGATCACCGTACTATCAAGAGGGACGTGTCTGTCAAGTCAAATGATGCCTAGAAGTAATTTTTGGATGATCACCTAACTTTGAGAGAGAGCATTTTGCTCACTAACAAGGGCGGCCGGAAATTCCTGTCCCGGGGTCGGAATTTCCGGGTTTTACAGAGAGCGACCGGAAATTGCATCGGATTTTCCTGTGGGGGCTGAATTTTTCAGCCTAAGTCCCCTGTGACCGGAATTTCCGGTCCCTGGCCGGATTTTCCGGGTTTCACAGAGAGAGACCGGATTAAATTTAGGATTTTCCGGTGTGACTCTCAGTACTGAGATTGAAATAGGATGGACCGGAAATTCTGGTCACCCCGACGGAATTTCCGGTCATCTGACAAGCATAACGGCTAGTTTTTGAGTGACCTCTATAAATAGCCCCCATACCCCTTCATTTGTGGCACTCGGTTCTCCACTGAAAGAAAGACTTTGAGCTCGCCATTTTCACTCTACCAACCTTCCTTGAGCCAATCTTTGAGAGGATTCAACTAGGGTTTGGATTGGGGAGAGATTTGAGTGAGAAAAGTGATTCGTTCATCTCTAGAAGCACTCAAGGCATCATTTGATTGGCAATCTCGTTTGTTACTCTTGGAGCTTGACTCCTAGACGGTTTGAGGTTGCTTGGGAGTGTCTCAATTCGTGTGAGCACCCCAAGAAGTTTGTATTACCCTCTCTAGTGTGAGATTTGTGAAGGAAAGTCAATCTAGACCTTTGTGGTCGATTGATCGAGGAAAAGAGTTTGAAGAGACTCTACCCTTTGTGGGTTCCTCAACGGAGACGTAGCTCCTTTGTGGAGTGAACTTCGGAAATAAATCTTGTGTCTCATTTCCTTTACGCATTTCACATTGCTTTTCATATCTTGTATTGACCCGATCTATTTGCTTGTGTTGTTCCGCTGCTTCTAATCATATACACTAGCATCTAGGTCATCATTGCAAGGTTTCTATTCAAGTAGAATCTTTATCTAGGCTTTGAATTTTGAATCTCGAGCAACTCCACCTTGCTGTCGGAAATTCCTGACTTGATCGGAAATTCCGTGTTCGGAATTTCCGACCAGGCACCGGAATTTCCAGCCTGAACTGATTTTGTGAGTTGAGAATTGTTTCAGATTTCGATCGGAGCCTATTCACCCCCCCTCTAGGCATCCTAAAGACCTTTCAATCACCAACTGCCGCCTACATAGCGGTACCGTGGGGTGAAACCCACTCCCTAGCCAACGCTAAGTCAGACACCACATCTGCCCTTAGAGCTAGAAATTCCCCTGAGGCCTTGACAGAGGAAAATCCCCTCATTCCAAGAGTTTACAAGCTCCTGGTCCAAGCTAGAAAGACCCGTGAGCAAAGCTCCCGGCAGAGACAGATATACTCTAATACTAAGTTAGAGGCGAGCTCTGAAGCTTTCCGGAACCCCGAGACAAGGGCGACTCAACCCTAACTCCCAATTACAACCTAAGCTACAAAGTGGAGATGGAAGTAGAATGAACTCTTTGAAGTGTTCTTCTTTGGTGTGTGTTGAAATGGTGTTTGAAGGGTTGCTTTTATAGCTCTCCAAGACGGTGTTGCACCTTAATATTCAAGCCATGTTGGTGGAGTAGCTCCCACGCGAGGGTAGTTGCATGGGATGCAACAGTAGGCCAACTGGCTAGGCCTTGGCCGGCTGGCCTGGGATTTCATCCACCTGGCACCGTCTTTCTCGTGTGCAGTCTACATGCTGCCTTGGAGTCGGTAGAAATGGAGTTGTGCCCTAATTAACCATGCAGGTGGGCCCTCTAATCCAATGTTTGAGCCTTGTGAACCACTACATCAAGCCGACCTATAGTGCACATCTCTATATCTCTTGGAATGTGTTTTTGAGCCTCGGATTAGTGACGTGGCTGTTGGCTTCAGGGGGTGGCCGGCCGGGCATTTCCTCCAAATTCTCCCGGTTTTGCAACTGTGTCCCTACATTTATAACTCATCCAAAACTTGTGGAATTCATTAGAAATAAGCAAATTTATGGATGGAACATGGTGTGACTTACTCATTTTATTCCCAATATATTGATGACAATACATATCAAATCGACCGTGAACACACCCCCAAGCTTAAACTTTTGCTCGTCCTTGAGCAAAGCTAAAGACTCAGGCTCGGTGGATCAGGAATTGCATCGATGTCTACACGTAGCAATTACCCTATGCAAAAACCACTACTTTCATAGGTATATTGAATAAGTCAGCACTTAGTATAGTCTCATACGTTTATTGACTTGTGGGGCTTAATTGCATGTTCTCCTCATATTCGGCGGTTGAGAGGTTGAACAGTCATCACCGGAGTTTCCTGCAGCTATTCAGGTTCCATCTCAGGGACATTTTGAGTTTTCCAAAGAAATGGTTAAGTGTCCCTGATGGTTTCTCTCGAATCTCTCAAGGTGTATGATTTCCACACTATAAAATTCTTCCTACTCTAAGGCTGATATGTGGAGCTTGTAGGAAGGGATAGAGATTGCATACCTTGGTTACCTTTGTTGCCTTGCCGAAGAATGGTTCACAAGAGTTGGTAATCATCAAATTCTGCTCTTTCGAATTTATAATTTTTAGGGGAGAGGGAGAGAATGGACTCACACATAGAGATATTTGGGCTTAAATTGTTGAGGTCCTTATTCACTCCTCTTTTCTTCTTTTTGAGTGGAATTCTTCCTTCTCTTTTTTCTTTTCTTCTCTCTCTCTCTCTTTCATAGAAGATAAATTCCATCTCTTTTTGCTAATATTTCTAGAGGGTTCTATGCATGGATCTGTGTGTGAAGACCTTGAGGATGAATGGGTACACATGGGAGATTTTAGGCTGGTATGGTGGGGCTTGTTTGGTGAAAGGTGGATATCAACACCTGGGGTAGGTGACTGACATGCCGAACAAATGGGTACGTAAAGGAGAAAGGACGGTAGATGTCAAGTACCTTCCTTAAGCGGACACATTGCTCGACAAAGCTCAAAGCAATTCAAAGTAGCATAATGGTTTTGCATAGAGTAAATCTTGGATGGCTCTGGATAGGTATTTTTAACTAACAGGGAAACTTTACCATGATTAATAATTTTTCATAAAACTTTGGAGAGGTTCCCTACAAAAGCATGCATAGCTACTCTGGATTAACTATATCAAATCTCCCAACAGCCTAGATTAATGAGACAATTTCCCGTGTGAAAGAGCATCTAGGCCCCTAATTCGGTTTTGGCGATTAATGACAACATAATCATTGCGACTGTTTGCTTTGCGAAGTAAATAGGGGCACCGACTCATTCGGTCCCTGTCAGCAGGGTCCACCGAATCAATCGGTGCCCTTGGCCATTTGATAGCATAAGTCCCAGAGGGGACCGACTGGTTCGGTGGGCAGCACCGAATTAGTCGGTCATTATGGCTAGAAATGACTGTTCAATACTGAGTGAAAATGGAGGGGGACCGATTGATTCAGTGATCCCCATGAAGACCCACCGAATGAGTCAGTGGCCCTCAAGATCCAACTCAAGTCCAGGTCCAAAGGGGGACCGACTGGTTCGGTGGGCAGCACCGAATCAGTCGGTCATTGTGGCTGGAAATACCAGTTCGGTACTGGTGCGCACCGACTGATTCGGTGCTGCACATGTGTTGGCCACCGAATCAGTCGGTGGTCACTGGCTAGCCGTCGGAAATTCAAATCCAAGGAGGCACCGACTAGTTCGGTGGCCATCTTTGGAGGGCACCGAATCAGTCGGTCCCTCTGCGTCAGTACTAACGGCTAGTGCTTTTGAGTGGGCTATTTGTAACAACTCCTCTTCTACTTGGAGACTCTCTTGCCACATGAAAATCACTGTTCATCCAGCTGCTATTGGTGCTTGAGGGCAAGAGAGGCACATGGTTTGATTGGTGTTCTTGGTCTTGAGAAGATTAAAGACTCTCTTTAGTGCTTGAGAGTAGCAAGTGTGCATCCATCTAGCTCTTGATATAGTGTAGTTCAAGTGAAGATCTTTGACTTGTTACTCTTGGTGATTTGGCATCACCTAGACGGCTTGGTGGTGTTGATCTTGGGAGCTCACGTGGAGATTGTGTGAAGCCCTAAGAAGGTGTACACGGTTTGGAATCCGTCGTCCCAGAGTGGGAATTGGATATCCCCTACGAGAGCACTTGATCCTTGCGCGGATCAAGGGGGAGATATACCCATGCACGGGTGCTCCAATGAGGACTAGGGGGAGTTGCCGACTCCTCGATACCTCGAGAAAAATCGGCTTCCCACTCTTCTCTTTACTTTGAGCAAGTTTACTTTCCGCATTTATTTTCCTAAACTTGCCATGATAGAATAGGATTGGAACTAGGTTGCTAAACTCCAACACTAGCTAGACACAAACCACACTTGTAGGCACATGGGGTGAATTGGCTTATTGCATAGGATTGTTTTATTTCTTAAATTTTTGTAGAAGCCTAATTCACCCCCCCTCTTAGGCATCTTGATCCTTTCAATTGATATCAGAGCCTCGTTGCTCAAAGGATAGGCTTCAACGCCTAGAGCAAGATGTCTAATGAAGGGCCTCCCCCGGTTTTCGATGGCAAGGATTTTTCCTGTTGGAAGATCCGTATGGAAGCATACCTTGATGCCATGGATGCCGATGTGCTTAGGGCTACCACAGTTGGCTTTCCTGCGCCCGTTGATGAGAATAACCTCACCGCACTTGAGGTATCTCATGTGAGGCTCAATGCTAATGCTAGAAACACTCTCCTTAGAAGTCTCAACAAGGAAAACTTCAACCAAGTTAGGAGTGAGACAAAAGCCCATAAAATGTGGACAAAGCTTGTTGAGATTCACATGGGTTCTAAGGATGAGAGAGAGGAGCACCACAAAGTCATTATAGATAAAATTAATGCTTTCAAGAAATTTTCTAATGAATGTACTCACGCTTGAATGCTCTTGTAGGGGAGTTAAATGAACTTGATGTCACCAAGATGGAGGAGCTTGAAGTCAAGAGAAGATTCCTAAGTGCTCTTCCAAGTGACAAGTACTCCGGCATCGTCACCGTCTACTTCTATGATGATCTCAATTCTCACACAATCACTAAAATGTTGGGGAAGATCAAGGGTCATGAAGATTACATGGGCTACACCAAAGAATATGAGAAGTATGAAGGCTCTTCTTCCTCCGTCAAGCAAGACATAGCTTTCAAAGCTAGCAAAGATAAGAAGATGAAGAAAGTGATTGTTGAGGAGTCAAGTGAAGATGATGACGATGTCAAGAGTGAGGAGCTCGATGAGGTTGCTCTCCTTGTGAGGAAGACCACCAAGATGCTTCAGAAGCTTGACAAGAAGGGTATTGACTTCAACCACAAGAGCAAGAAGTTCTCTATCAAGAAGAAGTCCATCAAGGATATGGATTGCTACAATTGTGGTGAGCTCGGCCATCTTGCACATCAATGTCCTCTCCCCGACAAAATAAAGAAGAAGAACTACAAGAAGGAGAGTGATGATGATGGTGACTATAAGAAGAAATCATTCAAGAGCAAGAAAGATGGAAACAAGAAGAAGTCTTCCACACCCACCAAGAAGAAGCAAGGGAGGGCTTATATTGAGGAATGGATCACCGACGATGACACTTCAAGCAATTCCTCAAATGAAAGTGAAGATGAAGGTGTTGCCGGTCTTGCTATTGGTGCATCCGTCCCTCCACCGCCATTCTCAACCTCTAAGTCAAGAAAGCACTTTTGTCTCATGGCAAAAGGTGATATCAAGGTGAGAAAGCCTACTCATGAAGAGGATGAGAGTGATAGTGATAGTGATGATCATGATGAGCCCTCTTATGATGATCTAGTAGCTTATCTTAAACAATATACTAGCATCATTAGAGAATCAAATTAAAAAATTAATAGGCTTGAGCAAAAAAAGGCAAAACTAGGTGCTAAATGTGATGATCTAGAAGCTAAGAACAAAGAGATAAAACTTGAGCATGTTAAGCTTGCTAGTGATAATGTTGAGTTGAAATCTAAGTTCCAAGAGCTCACTACCCACCACAAGTTACTTGAAGAGAAGTTTGCTGTGCTATCAAGTGAGAAATTGAATGAGGAGAAGATTGTGAAAGTTGATTGTGGAATTCAATGTGATGATTTGCTTGAGATATTGCCTAATCCCCCAATGAAGGCAAATGCTGAGGCTAAAATTGATGAAGTTGCTAGTGAATTGCCTAATCCCCCAATGGAGGCTAGTGACACAAGTAAAGATGAAGGCTCTAGCAATGAAAATTCAACCAAGAATTGTGCAATATGCAAGGGCAAGTTTGTGTTGGGTGTGTCACCAAATGGCATACTTGGCAAGGACTATGTGGACCTTCAAGTCAAGAACAAGCATGCCATGAGTGAGATTCAAAGGCTCAAACAAAAAGTGAATGATCTCAAGTCCGGTTACACCACTCTTGCAAATGGCAATCAACTATTTGGCAAGATGTTGTCTGATAGAGCAATCAACTATAACACTCAAGAGCTTGGGTACTTATCCACCAAGATTGTTGAAGCAAAGAACAAGATACCTCAACCCAGGTCATACAAGCCCAAGACTAGGTATTGTACCGAGTGTCAACAAGAAGGCCACTTTGCTCATGAATACAATACTCCTCCTCCTCCAAAGATGAAAGATCACTTGAGACCCAAAGCCTTCAATACTCATTATGGTGTATCCAAGATATCAAATGGGAAGGTGGTATTGAGATTCTTTGGACCTAAGGACTCAACTAGGCCTAAGCAAACTTGGGTGCCCAAGATTATTGTTACTAAATTGAGTGAGCCACACAAGTCAAACTTTGCATCACCATCAACCTCTAGCTCCCGAACTTTCTCAAAGGTTTGGGTAGCTAAACCTCAAGCTTGATTTGGTTTGTGGGTGTAGGTGAACTACAAAACGGGAGGACACCATTGGGTAATGGATAGTGGATGTACTCAACATATGACCGGTGATCCCCGGATGTTCACCTCACTAGAAGAGAGTGGAAGTCATGAGAAGATTACATTTGGTGACAACTCAAAGGGCAAGGTTGAAGGTGTTGGCAAGATTGAGATCTCCAATGATCACTCCATTTCCAATGTGCTACTAGTTGATACCTTGAGCTTCAACCTATTGTCCGTTGGTTAATTATGTGATTTGGGCTACAAGTGTACATTCACCGATGAGGGTGTGGTTGTCACAAAGAAGGAAAGTGATGAAGCAATCTTCAAAGGTTTTAGATACAACAATCTCTATCTCGTTGACTTCAACTCAAATGAAACAAGCTTATGCACTTGCTTATTCTCCAAGGCTTCTAAGGTTTGGTTGTGGCATAGAAGACTTGCACATGTTGGCATGGGTACTCTCAAGAAATTAGTAAAGAAAGACTTGGTTGTGGGCTTGAAGGACATCAAGTTTGAGAAGGATAAGTTGTGTAGTGGATGTCAAGCCGGCAAGCAAGTGGCAAACACTCATCCAACCAAAGCTTATGTATCTACATCAGGACCTCTAGAACTTCTTCACATGAACTTGTTTGGACCGACAACTTATGCTAGCATTGGTGCGAATATCTATTGTCTCGTTGTGGTGGATGACTTCTTTAGATACACTTGGGTATTCTTTCTTCATGACAAGTCCGAGGTTGCCAAAGTATTTAAGAAATTTGCCAAGAAAGCCCAAAATGAATATTAAGTCTCTTTGGTGAAGATTAAAAGTGACAATGGCTATTGAAGCATATTGTGATGAAGTTGGAATCAAGCATGAGTTCTCCACAACCTACACACCTCAACAAAATGGAGTAGTGGAGAGGAAGAATAGAACCTTTATCACCTTGGCTAGAACTAAGTTGGTGAATATGACACACATGAGAAGTTTTGGGCCGAGGCAATCAACACCGCATGCTATGCATCAAATAGGCTCTTTCCTCACCGTCTCTTGAAGAAAACTCCATATGAATTGCTCATTGGGAGGAAGCCAAATATCTCATATTTCTGGGTGTTCGGTTGCAAATGCTACATCTACAAGAAGCGGCAACATCTAGGGAAGTTTCAAAACCGTTGTGATATTGGTTTTCTTCTTGGTTACTTATTGAAGTCCAAGGCATATAGAGTATTCAACTTGGCCACCGACTTAGTTGAAGAAACATATGACGTGGAGTTTAATGAATCTAATGGCTCCCAAGGAGCAATGAAAAATTGTGAAGATGTAGGTGGTGAACCCTTGAGGGAGGCTATGAAGAACATGCAAGTTTGAGTCATCAAGCCCAAGGAAGATGATGATGAAGTGCAAGAGATCAATCAACCATCTTCTTCCTCCATGGCGCCTCAAGTGGATGTGGATGAAAGCAAGAACAATGAAGATGACACACCACTTCCTTATGAAGATGTTCATATTCCACAAGAAGAGGTAGAGGCTCAAGCTCAAAATGTTAATGCTCCAAGTGCTCCTCAAGAATAACCACCTAGAAGACACAATCCAAGAATTCAAGGTTATCCCAAGGATCTCATCATTGGAAGCCCCACCAAATGAATCATGACAAGATCAAAGAATCAACAAGCAATGTTTTGTGAGTGCTTCTCCTTTGTCTCAAAGAAGGAGCCATACAAAGTTGAAAAAGCCTTGATTGATCCAAATTGGGTGAATGCAATGCATGAAGAACTCAACAACTTCACCCGAAATGATGTATGGACTTTGGTGGTCCAAACAATGCTAGAGTGATTGGAACTAAGTGGGTGTTTAGAAACAAGCAAGATGACCAAGGGAATATTGTGAGGCACAAGGCAAGGTTGGTTGCAAAGGGGTTTTCTCAAATTGAAGGACTTGACTTTGCTCCGGTGGCTAGATTAGAGGTAATCCGCATTCTCCTTGCTTATGCCTCTTGTCATGATATGAAAATCTACCAAATGAACGTCAAGAGTGCTTTTCTCAATGGGTACATCAATGAAGAAGTACATGTAGAACAACCATCGGGCTTTGAAGATCCATACAACCCCAATCACGTGTACAAGCTATCCAAGGCACTCTATGGACTCAAACAAGCTCCTAGGACTTGGTATGAGCGTCTTCGGGATTTTCTCATTGCCAAGGGATACAAGATTGGGAAGGTTGATACTACACTCTTCACCAAGAAGGAGAACGACGAGCTCTTTGTTTGTCAAGTCTATGTGGATCACATTATATTTGGCTCAACAAATGAAGAGATATGCAAGCAATTTGGTGAAATGATGTCAAGGGAATTTGAGATGTCAATGATTGGTGAACTTACTTTCTTCTTTGGATTTCAAATCAAGCAACCTGAAGAAGGCACCTTTATATGTCAAGAGAAATATACCAAGGACCTTCTCAAGTGCTTCAAGATGGAAGAGTGCAAGCCCATCAAGACCCCCATGGCAACTAATGGGCATCTCGACCTTGATGAGGGAGGTAAACCGGTAGACCAAACTCTTTACCGTTCTATGATTGGTAGTCTATTTTACCTTTCCGCATCTAGGCCTGATATCATGTTTAGTGTTTGTATGTGTGCTCGCTTTCAAGCCAACCCCAAAGAAGCACACCTTAAGGCCGTGAAAAGGATCTTTAGATATCTCAAATATTCACCAAGCATTGGCCTTTGGTATCCCAAAGGAGCACACTTTGAACTCGTTGGCTATTCCGATGTGGATTATGCGGGTTGCAAAGTGGATAGAAAAAGCACTTCCGGCGGGTGCCAATTGCTTGGTAGGTCGCTAGTCTCTTGGTCCTCCAAAAAGCAAAATAGTGTGGCTCTTTCAACCACCGAGGCCGAGTACATTGCCGCCGGCTCTTGTTGTGCACAACTTCTTTACATGACTCAAACACTTCTAGACTACGGCCTAGTTCTTAGGAGTGTACCCTTGCTTTGTGACAACGAGAGTGCGGTAAAGCTTGCAAATAAACCCATCCAACACTCACGTACCAAGCACATAGATATCCGTCACCACTTCATTAGAGATCATATAGCTAAGGATGATATATCTTTGCATGGTGTAAGGACGGATGATCAGTTGGCGGATATCTTCACAAAGCCTTTGGATGAAAATAGGTTTTGCAACTTGTGGAATGAGCTTAATGTGGTTGACTTCTCCAACTTCACCTAGTATGCTCTTCCTTGTTTGTATATAGATATGCTTGAAAAACTAAAAAAAAATAGTTGCTAGAGTTGTTTTTGCATATCATGTGTAATATAGTTCATATGCATTAGGTGCTTGTCTAACCTTTGCAAGATAGTGGTGAGATAGGGTTGGTTAGAGCCGATGGAACTCTAGACATGGGAGAGGCTCGCCATGAGCAAGCTTGCAAAGGGCTCAAACTTGGCAAGATAGATTTAAATTCTCGCTTTAAATTCTTATCTATGCACTTGCATGCATCTTGCATTGTGTTCTTTTAGTCCTTTTATTGGCAATTTGGTTGTGGCATACATTTAGGGGGAGCATGGACTGCTTTGATAATCCCTTTTGCTCTCTCTAGGTGTTGGTGCCCTCCGGTGCTTTGGCTTTGGTTTTCAATTTCAAAACTATGTTAAGCTGCTTGGCCATATATAAAACTATTTTGAAACATGAGTGTTTGAGAGAGGTTCGCTTGTCTCTATCCAAGAATCATATTTATTTGCTTCTCTTTGGATCCATGGACTTGAGACAAGAAAATTCCGCGAAAATTCCTTGAAAAATTCTCTCTGCAGGAGGACCGATGCTTTTCTTGGAGGGGACCGAATCAATCGGTGATTCATTGTCTAAATGCCTGTTTGGCTCTGGTGCGGACCGATCAATTCGGTGGTGCACTGTGAGGGCCACCGAATCAGTCGGTGCTCTGTGAGTGCGGGGTCAAACCCACACCCCACCGACTGGTTCGGTGCCTGTCACCGTGCTCGACCAAATCAGTCGGTCCTCCCACAGCCGAGCAGATCTGGACCGTTGATTCGAATCAATCAATCTCGTCTGTCCGTTTCGCTTAACCCTATCTTTCCACTGCTCAAGGGTGCCCACCTGTCAGTTCATCTTCCTCCTCCTTTTTTGCCCACGTGCACACTCCCCTGTCACCATCGCCGCTTGCGCCGCCCCCCCTTCGTCCCCGCCGCCCGTCGTTTTTGCCGCTCTGTGCTGCCGCTAGCCACGCCCATGCGCCAGCGCATCCACGGCTCGCAGCCTCCACCTCGTGCTCCTGCGCTGCCTACCCTAGCGCTGCCTGCCGCCGCCGCCATCACCGTGCCACCATTGGCGTCGACGTGGAGGTCTTCCCCTCGAGCTCGTGGACTCCATCCACCTCTCCCTCCTCCTTTCTCAAGCAAGGTGC
>JACEFO010000805.1:0-48568 GCA_015342445.1 Digitaria exilis | reverse complement strand
TATGTTTTTCTTAATTGAATCGTTTTTTCCTTTCTCATACGTTCGTCGGCCTGCATCCTCATCGGCCGCCGGCTTGGCCTCCCCTGCTCGCGTGCTTTGCCCTGCCTCCTTGACGTGCGGGCGTTACCCCTGTTCGGCGAGCTTCATGGACGTGTGGCTGAAGGCCGGCGCCGGCTGGTTCGACCTGGAGCTGCACCATCATTGCCGCCTTGTCTGCGCTACATCCGCTGCCGGGCCCGACCGCCGCCAAGCCGAACGGTTCATCATTCATCGAAAAACTGTAGCCACCACCTCCCCGCGGCGCCGCTGCCCGGCTGCTGACCGAGGTCGCCTTGTCCCACAACTCCACATCGTGATTGATGGCCGGCATGGTTATCGGTGACAATGGATGTTGTACTGAATACGCTTTGTGTTATAACTCTGCGTAGCAGATAATTTGGCATTACGTAGGTACCCTATTGATCTATCGAAAGTTGTTATGATTTATGTAAGCTAATATGTAGTTACAGTTGATGTGTTGATCACCCCCCAGGAGCCATTTCCACACCTGAAAATGGTCTCAGTATCATCGTCAGTGGTACACTGGTTCATGCCACCGATGAACTTTCTCGTAATTTAAATGAACTCCATGCGAAGCGTTGGCCGGCGGCCATGATTCGCGCGCCATCCCAGACCGTCAGGCGCGAACCATGTGCCAGCAACCGTTGTTGGTCTCCTGCCGGCCTGATTCGCCTCCCCACCGTCGAGTCAGCCGCATTTGCCATGGGTAGCGACGGCCGCGGGCTCCTTCTAGACCGGCATTCGTCGGCCACGGCTCGATCCGCCTCCCCCGCCTGCCGGTACGAATCCGCCATGGGCCAAGGCGGCGGCCGATTGGCAGCCGGGGCCAATATCACGATGAACCCTAGCGTCCCGACGCCTAAAGAAAGCGAATATGAAGGGCTGTTCCCGCCTGCACATTAGAACTTCCTTAGAACAAATGATACGAGAATAAACAAGATAACAAGAAATGAATTAATATGTAAAGGAAATGCATTGATGCCACTGGTATTATTTTTCCATAATATCCCTATACTACTATATACTATCAAGGTATACTATCCATATTACAAGAGATATTTTTAGTAGTACGGAATTAATATCAACCGTTAGATTTTTTATACTGGTTCTTTTTTATCACTAGTATAGATTAGTATTGGCGTTGCAAAGGAGCTCGTGCGTGCTGGCCCTCCGCCACCCGCTCCTCAACCGTATCGCCGAGAGCTTCGTCAAGGCCGCCGGGGTAAGCAGGCCTCTGTGGTGTCCACTCCGTCTTCGACCAGAGTCCAACCTCTTTTCCTTGCCCCGTCTCATCTCAGGCTCGGTTCCACTGCTTCTGCCGTGGGTGTGTTTGTGTATGTAGATCGGCGCAGTCCAGGCGTCGCGAGGGAGACGTACTTCATGGCAATCGAAGGTACCAAGACCTTGCCGGTGCTGCTGTTCGTATTCCCTCTGTTTCTGTCCGTCTCCCTTTCGGAGTTTTAGTGCGGTGTGTTGCGTTGACTGGTTGCAGGCGAGGGAGGATCAGTGTCCGGCGCCACTGGCTCGAGGAAACGCTCCTTTCCGGAACTCATTGGTAACGGCTATGATCTTTCAGTTGACTAGTACGAGCACTGCTGCTGCTCATTGGCAGTGTAGCCTTGAGTAGAGTAGATGAGTGATATCTTTCATTTTGTGGTGCCATGGGCAGGGTCGAACAGTGGTAGCAAGTCTGCTGAGGCCATGGTAAGCCATCGACAAAATTACCGGAGTTCTAGTAATTAGTTACCGTGCTTTGCCTGTACTGGTAGTAATTCCCTTTCCATTTTACGCAGGTGAAAAACGTGAGCAAAGAGTCGTTACAGTGGGGTAACACTTCTTTCCTAACAGTTCAAAATTGAGGCAGAAAACATTTGTTGTCTACGGTCTATGCCGATATTTTAATCTTTAGATTTGCTGATCTTGGATGTCCCCTTTTATTTGCAGGACTCGCGACTGGTGTGCACTCCGGGCTGACCTAGGCCTGACGGAGGTGCGCGAGACTCACAACTGGCGGAACAGTGCCGTGGCCAGCGCCATCACGGGCGTCGCAGGTCGTGCAGTGCGCCATCGCCGGCGCAGCGCTCTCCACGGCCGCCAACGTGCTCTCCGGCATATTCTGACTGCTGAGTACCGAGCCCGTCGGACGAAGCCAACGTGCTCTGCTCTCCGGGCGGCGCTTCATCTTCGGAGGACTGGCTGCTAATTGTGTCACATTTGAGTTCGCTTGTTGTGATGAAGGATGCTGCTCCTGTCATGGTGCCATCGTCGTCATGTTCCTAGTAGCCTCACTTCTAATGTAATTGGGGTGTGTATACTTGTATCTATGCTTTCAGCCCTTCACAGTACCTTGTAAGCCCTGACTGAGGATGTTCATTCGTACCATCGCCTCTTCGGCTATTTGCGCTCATGTGGTGCTCCCATTAATTCCCCTTATGGCATTTCGTATTCCACATCTTCGTACTAATATGCAGTGAGATTTTACGCCGTATTCCACATCCACGTCAATTGCAACGGTCAATAATCTTCCGGCATAGTACACTAACATAGATTACATGTCGTCCATACATAGAGCATCTCAAGTTCTATACAAATACATATAGTACGCTAACATAGATTATATGTCGTCCATACATAGAGCACCTCAAGTTCTATACAAATACAGCATCAGAGATCCCAGAAAGGGTCCATTTCATTAACTATTCATCAGAAATACAGGCTGAGGTTGCTGAATCATGACGGCTCCATTCTTCAGCATTACCTGATGCTCCTTGGGATAGCTGTCTTAATCATCCAAGCTAAGTTCTTCATTTTCTGCTAGTGATGACTCCAGCGAGGCATAGGCCGGTGGGACTAGATGAATGGAACAAACAGTAAGTACAATGGAAACAATATAACATAAAGAACACATCAAACAGGCTATGAATTGCAAAGAATTGTTTTGGTTGGTTGGTAACAAAGCAAACCCTTGTACCCTCCCAAAGTACAAGTACATTAAGATGAGAAGAATAAACAATTGAGTTGTATGGAAGGACTCACCCATATATATTTGAGGGAAGGCCACGTGATCTCGGCTGCAATTGCCAAAAACATGTCAGATATGTCTACATTAGTCCCAGCCATTTCAAGAGTAGGGCTGAAACTTACAGCAAGCAGAGCTTGATTATTATAGACTCCACTTCAGCAAATGAAAGATTGTTCTCATCATGCACAACACGGTAACGGGCTGGGCTGGTTCCCTGCATAGAATGTAGACCAGTATCTAAGGTATTCTTTCGGGTGAAAATACAGTCATAGAAGCACAACAGAATTTACTTTACCTTGACAAAAGCGTGGTTGCAGACGAAGTCATACTTACAATCATTGAGCTCTCTTCTTTGTTTCCTATTGATCATGGAAGCAAAACAAACAAATAAATAAACATCCACTTATCATGCTATGTGTGAGTCAAAACAGAATCAGCAAAGACACTAACCTCCAACCAACACGAATGTGACTGATGGCTTACATCCAGTCTCCAAGTGCCCACAAGCCTTAAAAAGAGGCACAGAACCATCAAAATGAGCAAGCCAAATTGAAGTAGATAAAAAGAATGTATGCCTACCAGTTTTATAGCCTGTACTTCTTGACGGCAGATATTGCCAATGCGATCTTCCATTACACCATGTCTGTGCCCAGGCAGTTAAGTATGAGCATATATGCATTATCAACAAGATGATGAGCGAGATGGGAGGGACAGAAGTACCTGAAGAATATTATCCTGCAACCTCTTTCTATTTTCTTGCGGAAGGGAGACAGAAGATAACTGTTAAAGGAAGAATGTTAGTTTTCAAATGACGATGTGTCTGCATGCAAGCACTAATGGATTCATAGTTTGTTACCCAATCATGCCACCATTTTCATTACACAGGTCTTGTATTTCAGCTCCCTTATTTGGTCCAAACAGTGCTACATAGTTTCTGAATTTTTGCCACTTCACAGGTGCCACCACCTACCAGAACATGTTAACAGATTTAGAAGACAATTCCATGTTTACCATTTTTATTAGTAGTACATCAAAAGCCAAGAATAAGAGAGACGTACAGATGCAACATTGTTACATGAGGTGTCAGCACCAAAAATAATCGTTGGCCCTTCTGACACAAATGGTATAAATGTGTCCCGCTCAACAACCTAAATTTAAAACATAAAGCATGAAAAAATTCTTCTGTGTATCATACGAATGACATATGTTGCTGCACAGAGAGGGGAGGGGGGCACCTTGGATTTTATTTGACATGCAAGCTCGTTCATAGAAGCATCATTTTGCGAATAAATGTCACTGGGAAATAAATAGTGATATAAAACTCCATGGTTGTCTGACCGATTTAATTTTTGCTGCATAACATAACATGATGACTGTCACCACATATATATAAGAAAAATTGATAGTGAATCTGACTAAAAATATACTCCATACCATCCAACGCTCTAGCCTCAGGAAGAATGATGAGCAAAAGTCCTATTGTTTCTCCAGCCATGTCAAGAGAAGCAAATTGCTTTTCGAGATTTTCAAAGACGTTCAAGAAAGTGTTCTCTATATCTGGATCAGCGGATTTTTCATGGAACGTCTCCATTGGTACAGAATCAAAACTCTATTATGGTGGTAGCCAAAGTCAGATATGTTCACACATTAATTGTATGCTTAACTCAAGGCAGAGTGGAGAGCATTACCATTCGAATAGAGTGGAAAGCATAAGAGAGCTTACGATAAAACCTGTGTATTTGCCTATCACCCAATTGTGAAAAATTTACACATGCCCAGTCTACCAGAACTCCTCGGTGAATCTAATGGGGAAAAAGATGGAAGTTAGAGATGCTTCGGAGTTTAAAACATAACTTAATAGGCATAACATTAACATCATTCTGCTGCTGCAAAAGCACAACACCATTATTCACTGCACCCAAATGTAGCAGTCTGAAATTATACTTAATGGAACTTGGAGCACACTCTTTGTATTATTTGGGTATGGTGAGAGGAACATTATAAGATAAATAGAATAAATAGGATTCTTGCAACAGATGGAACATCTATTCAATCACAATGTGCAATGGAACATTTATTCAAACACAATGCTTATTTCGTAGTATTCAAACACAATGCTTATTTCGTAGTGGCAAAAAGTTTTGAACCTTCAAATGCTCATATTAGAGGAACTGGGGGAAATAATCCACAACACAAAGTGGAAGTTTATTTGGTTATCAATATCATTCTTCATCACAGATTAAACACAGAAAATTGGTAGATGTAGGTCTGTCCTAGCAAAAAAAAATGGACATCATCTGTTGTTCAGTTAATTATAATATATTTATCCTGATATAAAAGTGGGTACTGTGGAACTGTGCAAATTAAATGACTGGATGTAGAATTAAACAAAGCTATACCTTCAGGTTGCCATATGATAAATAATCCCTCTTAGTGGACCATACACCCATGAGCCATGGTTTTTTCCCATAGCCAAGGAATTTCTCATTGGCTACTTGATCAGCAGCTGTGTTGGGATTGTTGTTAGCCATGTGCTCAACAAAGCTCTCTTCAGCAGAGGTCTTGTCCTTCTCAGGCTTGCCCCTGATGAGTTTGTAGTAGCCGTCGGTGTCAAATAATTTAGAATAATCATCCCAAGAAATGCCACTAGGTTCTTGTAGGGTCTCGTTGTCCCCCATCCTGCCTTGTGAAGGGACTCACATTCATCTGAACAAAGAAAATGCATTCAGCTGAGCACAATAATAACATCACATGAAATAATTAAGAAAAGTGGGTTGAGCAGAGCAAGCAATATGAATAAAAACATAGGGACATGCTGTCAGGTTATGCAGACAAACTTACAAGGGCATAGGAATGCTCTGAATGGAGGCTGGAAATCAGTGCTACCAGCTGACATGATATTATTGTCTCTTCCTTCTGTTCCACCATCATCTCTCATCTCATCATCAGAATAAGGATCTTCTGAATCTTCTGTCTCATACAATACAGACTCATCTTCAATGAAATCAGATTCATCATATTCAAAATCACTTGATTCAGAGCTGACATCGTGATCATTTCCAATTATAGAGTCACCGTGTTCTCCCATTTCCTCATCCAAATCACCAAGTGAGGCACCAAATTCTCCCATGACTTCATCAGAAGATTCACTTGAGTCACTATCTTGCGACACCTTGTGCGGACTACTGAGTTTGTTGGAGTCACCATCTTTTCTTATCTTGTCACCAAGTTCTCCCATGACTTCATCAGAAGATTCACTTGAGTCACTATCTTGCGACACCTTGTGCGGACTACTGAGTTTGTTGGAGTCACCATCTTTCTTATCTTGTCACCAAGTTCTCCCATGACTTCATCAGAAGATTCACTTGAGTCACTATCTTGCGACTCCTTATGCGGACTACTGAGTTTGTTGGAGTCACCATCTTTTCTTATCTTGTCACCAAGTTCCATGGAGATACAATCATCTCCCATCTGTTCTGTTGACTGACCACATTCTTCCATATTCATAAAAAATGAAAGATGTCATGCCATAATAGAATCTGTTCAATAAACTCCAAACATCAGACTTCTGTTTCAAAAAAGAAAAATAAAACAGAAAGAGGGGGAAAAGGATGACAACCTTGCGGTTTATTTCATGTGCTTCTCTGTTCAGGTATTTGTCGCTTGATGTTGTAGCCTTTTCGGGCAAAAAGATTTGATATGGAATACCAAGGTTCTTGGACCTCTCATCCACTTCCGCTGCAAATCAGGGCATGCTTCATATAAACAAGACGAGAAAAGGAGGGGCAAGGAGGGAGGAAATTGCATCTGATTTCAAATAATAACTGCATACCATCAGAGCTTCTGAGGTCTGGCAGAATAACAATTAAGAGACTCATATGCTTCTTCACAGCTTCATTTTGGATTAACCCATGTAAATATGAAAAAGTGCTTTCCATAACGCTGGGAACAGGATTGTCGATGTGCAGGTTGACTGTTGGCTCTAGATTTTCAAATTCCTATTAGTTGACAGTCAAAGTTAGATGTTTCATATCTGGTGATCAATCAGGCTTATCAATGAAAACGTGCATAACTTTACCATTCCAATGGCCACACATGTAGATCTGAGCTCAAACACAAATTTGTTTGTCTCTTCAAATCTCAGGCATGAAAAATTTACATATGCCCAGTTTTGCACTCTCCCTTGGCCAACCTAATAGAGGGTAATAATGAACATCTGAGAATACT
The DNA here is from genome assembly GCA_015342445.1 of Digitaria exilis. Classification (NCBI taxonomy): domain Eukaryota; kingdom Viridiplantae; phylum Streptophyta; class Magnoliopsida; order Poales; family Poaceae; genus Digitaria; species Digitaria exilis. The sequence goes on along the minus strand of JACEFO010000805.1, from coordinate 41,259 downwards.
TCAAAAGTAAAATAGCAAGATCGGTGCAAAAATAGATGTATTAGGAATGATGAGGTTAGTTGCATAACATTCTCTTGTCACCAAAGAGAACATGCTTTAGGAATTGTATGCTAGTAAGAAATACAAACAGGCACATTAAGTAGTCATCAGTTGTATCATAGACCATTCATAATCTGAAGCAAGTGCTCAGTGGCAAACCTATTCCCATGTGTAGGGTACTAGGGTCAAGAGAAGTAAAGAAATATTAATTGAAATAAGACCAGTATTACATTGGTCCGTTTAGTTGGCAGCAGCAATATAATCTCTAATGTACCAACAATCACATGGAATGTAATACCTGCTTAGCGGCGGAGCACTCAGGAAAAGTAAAGAAACATAAATTGAAATAGGACCAGTATTATATTGGTCGTTTGTTGGCAGCTAACACTATAATCTCTAATGGACCAACAATCGAACACAATACCTGTTTAGCGGTGGAGCACTCAGGAACAGAACATAGCATCTGGTGTCTCCTCTCTGGAGAGCACTGATCCGACTTTCCGAAGGGAAGATCTTCATCCCTTGAATAGTAAGAAGATTATCGCACTCTGCAGAAGTGAACTCGAAGAAAGAGCATTATGAGGTTATGTGAAGGTCATGTGGAATTAATAAAGATCGGAGGGGGCTTGATCCTACCATATGGCCGAAAGATTCTGAAGGGCGACGCCGAGACGAAGGGCAGTATCGATTCTGAAGGGAAGTCGAAGTTGCCAGGCGACACGATAGCCACGCCATAAGGAATTCCGAGGCTAAGTTTGGGGAGGCGACGGCGGCGGTAGCGAGGGCTAGGTCCTGGAGGGTTATCGTGGGCCTTTGTGGGTTACTGCTGGTGTCCGTTGGACAAAGGAAAAAAGTACCTCCTTGATATCTGGGCCGAGTCTAAATTTTCTCCGATCACAAAACCGGTTAGCAAGCCTCCCTCAAGTTTTGAAACCATACATTTTACCTCCCTCGGTCCGCAATAAGCGGTTTTGAAAGCGGTTTTGTCTTTTTCTTTTTTATTTATTTCCGTTGAAACTTTGAAAAATAATAGTAAATCAAAGAAAAATTATAAAATAGAAAATTCAATTTTATTGGACTCCATATAAGTATATAAACACATAAAATATATAATATGGTATGCTTTAAAACAAAATTTTAAATATGGATTTAGATTTATTTTTTTACTATAGTTAAATGGAATAATTTGTAAATGCATTTACTATGGTCCAATAATAGTAAAATTTTTATGATGAGCTAATTATTGTATGATTCAACTGTATTAAAAAATTCATACTCATTGGATCATATCTAACTTATTTAATGATTTATTTAGGGCAAAACATACTCTAAATAAATCTAGAACTAAGATATACGTGATCCATTGAGTATAAACATTTTAATACAGTTGAAGCATACAATATATAGGCTGCCATAAAAATTTCACCATGATTGGACCATAGAAAATGCATTTACGAATTATTCTATTTAACTATAATAAAAATATAGATCTAAATGTATAATAAAAAATTTATACTAAAGCATATCATATTATATATTTTATATGTTTATGTACTTATGTGGAGTCTAACAAAATTGAATTTTTTTATTTTATGATTTTTCTTTGATTTAATATGATTTTTTAAAAGTTTTAGGCAAAATAAATAAAAAAGAAAAAGACAAAACCGCCTTCAAAACAACTTATATCCGGTCGAGGGAGGTAAAACGTATGGTTTTAAAACTTAAGAGAGGCTGGTTACCCGGTTTTGCGGTCTAGGGAGAAAATTTGGACTCGGCCCAATGTCTAGGGAGGTCAGAATGACTTTTTTCCTTGGACAAAACATAGCCGCAAAGGCCTCGCAGCTGGGCCGCATCGGCCACATAAGCTGATTTTGCGGGGCGACCTGGGGGGGTCGTTTAACAACCCGCCCCGCCTGCATATTCCCTCAAAAATGCATAGACAAAAAAGCATAGACAAAATAGCATTTCCCGTTTCCCCTCTTGTATATTCCCTCAAAAAAGCATAGACAAAATAGAAAATGAAGACCACAAAGGGAATGAAAAGTTAACCTGATCAGAAAGTAAACAATCTGCTACTTTTACCACACGAGTGCCTGCACTAAACAATATAAGCCTTAGAAAAGTTCATATCCAGGCACATAAATAGTATTAGAATTAACAAAAAATACATTCATGTAAGAAAGCATCACTTAAATAAAATGTAGTACCCAGGACAAGGACAATAACGTAGTGGTAGTTTGAAATGCTTATAGGTATCATATGGAAATTTCCCAACAGCCCAGAGAAAGAATCACAGCAGCAGCACAAGGGATCTGGGAAATCAACAAACGTACCAGCCAAAATGCCCCCCTCTTCATCTACAGATCTCTCGTCACCACGTAACTGAACTCGGAACCAGGACGACCAAACAGGATCAGAGATCAAAGTACAAACAAACCCCTCGCCTGTTTTGAGCGATGGAATTTCCGGTTCATCAACAAAAATAAAATATGTATTGGTTTGTCATAGAAACTAGCTGCATGCAGCAACATGCACGTGATACAAAGGGGGTAAAAGAACTGAAACGGTGATAAAAACGGTAACGCTATTGCTCGGTCATCCGGACACACAGTAAAAAATCGGACGTTGGGAGCCTCTCGTCCACATGTTGCACCTACGTAGGTTAAAAAATTAGATGCGGCTCCACCCACCCTTTGACGATTCCAATATTATCTCTTCGCTCGGCTTCTCAACCACAGTGAGCTCTCCTCTATCTCCCTTTTCTCTGCGTGTTCTCCTCCGCCTCTCCCTGCACCGGCGGCCATGGGACTCTGGGGCCGGCGATCTTCTCATGTCCTCTGCGCTCTGCACCCCCTGCGCCATGCGCCAGCGACCATGGGAGCTCTGAGTCGGAGAGTTGGCACCGTGTGGGAGCCTCTGATTCCCCTTTTCCGTCTGCGCTTGCTAACTTCCCGTAGCAACGACGGCCGGCATAAGTGATGGCCACAGGCTCATCCGGGCAGGCAACAGGAGAGGCAGCCTGCACGGCTGAGCGCATCCAATGGTTGCGTCAAGCTCCACCGTGATGCAGGGAGATGGTGACAAAGACGAAGGAGATGAGGGCATCGGGCGATGTCCGCACAAACTCCCCGGCGGCAAGCTCCTCCACTCACCGTCATCCTTCACTACAACGGTGTATGCAATGCTCCTCTCCGTTAGGGCTCACTGTATGTTGCAAGGGTAGTTCTATATGTTGCAACAGTGTTTCTGTGGTGTTGCAGGTGTGATTTCGAGATGTTTTAGGCGGCATTGTATGTTTCAACAATCAATCGGTCAGTGTTGTGTTGGCTTTTTTCCAGGATGGAATGTTGGCTTTTTTTTAGGATGAAATGTGGCATGTTTTTTTCACCGGCACTGTATGTTGTAACAATCAATCGATCGATGTTGCAATGTGTTTTTATAAGATGTTGCAAAATTAAGATCTAGATGTTTCGATGTTGCATATTTGACTTGAATGGATACATGTTGCAATGTTTCATTGTTTCAATTGGATGTTGTAAAGTTTCAGAAATCAAGATTCAATGCTCTATTGTTGCAATGTTTCAGAAATCAAGAGAAAATGTTTCAATGTTTTAATATTTTATTATTGCAAATGTTTTAGAAATTGAATTGATGTTGCACACGCCTGACTGATGCCGCATGCAAGACCGTCCAATTGTTACAACTTTCATGCCTTTGATGATTCACCTTCGTTGGAATGTTACAACCCTTCAACCGAAGGTGTTTCAACCGTTCCGGCCATTTTGTTGCATATGTGTTGTCCGGCTCATGTGAATGTTGCAGACCTTCAACCGCTCATGTTGCACCTAGTCCGTATGTTGCAAAGCTCTCTTGATCGATGTTGCGGTGCCTGATATTTGACTGAATGTTTCAACAATCTCATTGATGTTTCATACAATAATCCAGTGCAACATCGTCGTTACGTCTGCACAAAATTACACAGTAGGTTTCAAAAATCTCACTAATGTTTCAAAATTCAATATGATATTTCATTGCAACATCATCTGTCGCTAGCACCCAGACGCCAGACGTCCGGCGCTACCAGATCCCCCTCCCGTCAGACGCATCATCCACCATGTGTCCCCTTCAACTGTTCCCACGCTGATGTTTGAACGTTGCAACATTGGTCCTTGTGTTGTTTCCATCTGTTGCAAGTTCTATACGCTCAATGTTCCTAATGCTTAAAAGGTCCTTGCTAGAAAGAAATATATTTAGGTTAATTGGTCATTAAGAAGTGCTCAGTCTGACTAGCAAAGAATTTCATTTTTAATTAGGAATTTGTTACTATATATGAACAACATGTTTGAGAATGACCCAAATGCTACTGATACGAAATTTTTCACAGCCAAGCTATGCAATTATATTAATTTCTTACAGCTTCAGGTCATATTCTTTGAAAGAAAAATCATATCTAATATATCAGCTTGACAAATAGTCAATACTTTCTGGCATTTTTGGTGGTTCAGTTTATGTTCACACTCCATTTTATTTCAGTTTGTGTTCACTCGCCATTTTATTTTGGCCTGGTTCCTGACATCTTACAGCTCTGCTATTTGTATTGCAAGCAGCCAACAATGCACTGATGCAGCAAGGTGGGCTAACCTGGTTTGGGTTTGGAGCGCGTTTACTTCGCTGGATTTCGTGCGATTCATATTGAGTTACTACAACTCTTTCTATATCCTTTGCCTGCAGAAAGTTCGGTGGGTTGGTTTAGCAGAATTGCAAGATGAGTTTGTCCCTCCTCGGTCTTTCTCGTGCTCCCATAGTCCCATGTCGTGGAGAATGTTAAGCGCTTTGTCAGTGAGAGAAAAAACATTGCAGATGCTTTATTCCTTTTAGTCTATCTGTAAGAGTGACATTATCCTTCGTGTTGGTTCATGATTGTGTAGTGCTTTCTTAGTCTATGAGAGTGACTCTTATTTTTCTGTGATTATTTTAGTTCTTCGTGCTGAATGCAATGGGTTTTGTGAATCATTTTCTTTGCCTACTTTTAGATCTTGGTATTACAGTCACGTGATATTTGTGCTGATTGATGCTTTTGTCTGGGGTTTGTACTCCTTTTCTGTATTGATAGTTGTGTAGGGAACAAAGCCCCTGACGAGGTAAAGTGCTCCTTCCTGCTGTACATGTTCACATGTGAAGTGAATGGGTTATTTAATAAGCTATGCCTTAGGTAGCCTTACTTACTCATTTTCGCATCCCTTGTTATAGGAAAAGACTTTGGCTTCCACGCAGATGCACCTGGTGATTCTTCTACGAATACAAAGACGGACAACATTAACGATGAGGTAAATTAGTCCTTTCTATCTTTGCAGCTGCATATATAATTCCATGTGAAATAGATAGACAATGGTCTCTTTATGTTTCTATCCACTACAATAGACTGCAGCTCTAGAAATTCTTCTTATCAAAAATAAATGGCTTAGTTGTTATAATGTTAGTATATTGATCAGTACATGTAAAATGAATTGCTCTCAATAATGGTTAGATAATTTGGTCAGTCTGTGTACTGTATAATGCTTCAACAATATAATGCTTCAACAATATGACTCTTCATAGATTTAGACTTTTAAATCTCATTTAAAAAACAGAAATCTAAAAAAGTTGATTATCAACGTACTCCCTCCGTTCTTGAATATAGCAACGTTTAGCTTTTTCCAAAGTCAAACATTAATAACTTTGACCATAAATAGCACAAAAAATGTACAGATTGGAAAAGTAAGAATTATGTTTATAGATCGGTCATGAAAGGAACTATTATAACATGTACCTTTTCACTCAAAATAAATTATATTTTTGGAAATAGTGTTGGTCAAAGCTAAGAATGTTTGACTTTGAAAAAGTCTAAACGTTGCTATATTATGGAACGGAGGTAGTATGTCCAGAGGGCTTATATGCTTTCGCCCCTCTTTTCAGAGCAGAGGCATTCCATAATCTTGTGGCTAAGAACTGTTGTCAATGGTTGATGTGGTAGACTTACAATGACCAAAGGACGAGGCAAATTATTGCAATCATTTGATGAGGGTTGCATTATAAGGAAAAGACTGATTAAAAGTTCGACATTTTTTGCACTTGGTTTCATATGTAATTTAACTTAGCAAGTAGTTGAGTACATATGCCTGGTTTATGTAGAAAAATATGGCTAATATTTGCTTTATGTTCTGCAATATTTTGAGAAAATAAGAGAAGTGTTTGTACTTTGAAATGTTAAGGGCATTAGAACATCTCACATTTCAGTGTCACAGCTTTTGTTTATCTATGTATAAGTTCAAACTGAAGTGTTAAACTTGATCTAAATATGAAGCATTTCAAATTCCAGTTTCACAATTTCCTATTGTTTCTATGATAGGGTGCGCATCGAGCGCCAAATGTTTGTACTATAAAGACCATGGAGAAATTGAGCAATCTTCCGCAACTAAGCAATTACATCCGTTCAACTCTGTGAACACGTAGTAGCTAATACGGAATTCGATAGAACATGTATTGTTTTTTTCTTTTTTCTGATAGAAAAGCAGAAGGGGAAATGTTGAAGATTCAATGCAGTACTGAATGAAGAACGTACGAGTCAGCGTCAGCATCCGTGCACAGGATGCAAGCGGCTATGGCGGCGCCCGCTTTCAGGCAGCAGTCGGGAGAGGGCAGCCTAGCGGGGAGGCGATAGGGGCGGGCGGGCGGGCGAGCGGGAGTGGCGGCGGTGAATCTCCAGTAATGAGAACGACGAAGGAGGCGAGTCGAGGACGAGAACGATGAGGAGGCAAGCCGAGCCGATCTCCAGTCGCTGCATTGGACGAAATGGTAGACTCTGTTGGATTCTCTGGGTAGACATGTGGGCACTATGCGCCCCGGGCGCACAACATTTTTTTTCCTTCCACGTACGTTTGCCGCCCTTGAGAAACCGTCCCCCCTCCCCACCACACACATCGACGAAACGAGTCACCTGCCCGTATACAAGTCGCAAATCCTGCTCCCAGGTACTCTGGCCAGAGTCGATCGTGGGAGAAGGGAGCCGTCGCCCCTGTCGCAGGGAGCAGCCGATCGCAGGAGAGAAGGGATTAAGGGAGTCAAGCCGCGGTCGCCGTTGTAGGAAGCTACCGACCGCTGGGAGAAAAGTAAGTCGAGCCACCGCTGTTTCCAGGGCTCTGGATCGACTCCCACCTTCACAACCCGGTATTCCTTTTTTCCCCCTCAGCATCGAGGCCCCAACGTCCGCACCTCCGAGAAGCACCGGCCTCACATCCAGTGTCTGCATTCCCCTCCGCCGCACCAGCGGTCGTGGCCTCATGGGACCAAGCACTGAAGCCGGTCATGGCCTCATGGGCGGCGAGGTTTTAGTCCGGCTGCCTCGCCAATGTCGGCTTCCACCTCCACATGATATGCCTACCTCACGCTTCCTCTCAACACCTATTTGGGGTCTCGCCTGCGACATTGCCGTACGCTCGCGCTTACACTCGGGGTGGATTGCCTTTTCCCTATCATGCTTTCCGATCCTCTGGTGTTACTGATTTTCAGTTCGTTTCGTCCACTGGGAGAGTTCGTTTCGTCCACTGGGAGACAATTGACGTCTCCTTCCTCCATGGTATGTCAACTATGTTCTAATCGTCTATAACCCCGAGGCCAACCGACTTAATAAGCTAAGGCCGGAGCCCATTTGGCACGTATGGTTGCACTATAATACTTAGACCAGAAGTGTGCCAATTACCTGTTCTTAATTAAGACAAGGCGGATGACTACATATCTCAACCATACTGATTCAACATAAAACTCCTGAAGTTTAGAGAAATCAATATGCACTCCACGCCCCCTTAATGTGTATCAGTGACGAGCTTAATCGTCTCACATATTTATAAACCGCATACACCACAATATTGACACATATAATAACTACCACATACAAGCTTTCTCGCTACGAACACATGGGCGATCCATAGTCAACGGTCCATACCTCACACAGATTTAACAATCCAAATTAAATTTGACCGAACCCGTCACAACATAAATTTATAAGCATGGATATATACACCGGTGACGGGCCCCTTTGGCGTGCCGTTGGCGCGGTATCTTTCTAGTGCATCTGCTATTCGTTGCAGTATAGCCATGGGCATCCTTTGATTTGCCCAAGTCCTATTGTATTGATCCCTGCAACGGATGAGTTCAGTAATGTATAAAATAGCGGGCTAAGGCATTTAGCGTGAGGTCTCAAAAAAACACCTAATATCAGGCTAAATGGAGCTATAGGGCCAAATAGAGGCTAAATTGCATGTAGAAGCAAATAGCGACACCTTTTTAAAATCAGCTATAGCGGGAGATAGCGAAGCTATAGCTGACTATTTTGTACAATTCAATAAATATCATTTTGCTACAGCGGTTCAGTTCAATGTTCTTTCTGGTGCCATGCTCGTGCTGCTTATAATTGAATAAATGGTCATCATTTTTTCCATGACAAACTTATTGTGATAAGCTGAAATACAAGCAGTTAGTTTTTTTTTATTTATTTTCGTGCTACCTGAAGTTCACCTTAACCATAATATACTCATAGCAAAACAACATATCCTCTTAAACTGCAGATGAAGTCATATCCTCTTAACTGCAAGGTTAGTGGCTGTAGTTAGCTATAGTCTGTTAGCCATCTTAACTGTATTTGAAGTTAACAGGCTGTATGCTATGTCCTCCATCTTATTGTTAACAAGACTTGCATTACCCATGCCCCTGTTGACCCGCGCGAGGACAAAAGGAACATGCCGCTATGGCTTGGCCGGCCAGGCGAGGCCGCCGCCGCTCGCCGGCCACGTGGCGGCCGGTCTGCGGCCAGGGCAGAGCGCGCCAGGGCGAGTTGTCGGGCGCCCGTGGAGCTCCCTGGTTCAAACATGTTTTTCTCTGAAAATTTAAACTACACTTCAAAAAGTGCAAACACAAAAGTTTGAGTTGGAAATGTGGGACACAACTTTACTTTTGGGGTGACCTGAAAATTTTGAATTTTTCAAACTCAAACAAGCCATGTTTTAAAAGGTGTTCAGCATGGTTTTTCGAGTTTTTGAGGGGCTTAACTGAAAAATTTGAAAAAGTTCCAATCAGTAACTAGGTTTTATTTGTGATGAAAAACAACTTTTATTTTTGGAGATTTTCAAGTTTAGTACAAAATTTTTGAGATCTCGGCTGGGTGTCAAAAAGGCCTTATTGAAATTCAATTTTGAATTTTAGATCAAATTAAGTGTGCTACAACCAATGCTGCCCTTTAACCCTGTTTTTAGTGTATTTTTAAGGTTCTAACATCAGGGATGTCACAGCCTACCCTCCTTAAAAGGAATCTCGCCCCGAGATTCGATTGTGCTTAGGGACATGGTAGGGAAAGAGGTACCTTGGTCTTAGGAAGGATGTCGGGGAAGTTCTTTTTAAGATAGTCTTCGGTTTCCCATGTGGCTTCATCCTTGGAGTGATGACTCCACTGAATTTTATACATTTTAACTTCTCTTCTTCGTGTCTTTCTCTCCTTCTCATCAAGGATTCTGACAGGATGCTCATCATAAGAAAGATCCGGCTCAACCGAGAGTTCTTCTTGCTCAACAACCTCGGTCGGAACACGAAGACACCTTTTGAGCTGGGAGACATGGAAAACATTATGCACAGCGGAGAGCTTCTCGGGAAGCTTCACACGGTACGCAACCGGTCCACATTGTTGAGTGATTTCATATGGGCCAATATAGCAAGGTGCAAGTTTTCCTTTCAACCCAAACCTTTGTACACCCTTGGTCGGGGAGACCTTGAGATACACATGGTCGTCAACTTCGAATTGAAGGGGCTTCCGTCTTTGATCAAAGTAACTCTTTTGCCGTGATTGTACGGTTCTCAAGTTTTCACGGATGATCCTAACCTTTTCCTCTGCTTCTTTTACAAGGTCAGGGCCGTATGTGTATCTCTCGCCTGCCTAAGACCAACACAATGATTTCCGACATCTTCTACCATACAAGGCTTCGAAAGGTGCCATTTTAAGACTTACTTGGTAGCTGTTGCTATAAGAGAATTCAGCCAGAGATAAACATTTCTCCCAATTTTTCCCATAATGGATAACACAAGCTCGAAGCATATCCTCAAGTATTTGATTTACCCTTTCCGTCTGCCCATCGGTCTGAGGGTGATATGCTGAACTACGGATCAGTTTTGTGCCTAGAGATAGTTGCAAATGTTCCCAAAAGCGTGCCACAAATTGAGTACCACGATATGAAATTATCGTCTTGGGTACCCCATGTAAACAAACGATCCGTTCCAAATAGATTTCAGCATACCTCATAGCGGTATAGGCGGTATTGACCGGAATAAAATGTGCGGTCTTTGTGAGGCGGTCCACAATTACCCAAATGGAGTCATGCCCTTGAGGGGTCCTGGGAAGTCCAACAACGAAATCCATGCTTATATCTTCCCACTTCCATAAGGGAATAGGTAGAGGCTGAAGAGTGCCTGCTACCTTCAAGTGGCTAGCCTTTACCCGCTGACACGTGTCACATTCCGACACATACGTGGCAATCTTCCTCTTCATCCTAGTCCACCAAAAGTTTTGTTTCAGGTCTTGGTACATTTTGGTGCTACCGGGATGGATAGAAAATTTGAAAAGATGAGCTTCATCCAAAATTTTCCTTCGGAGTTCGGCGTTCTTGGACACCACTATCCGATGTCCAAACCACATCACTCACTGCCCATCTAGCCGGAAACATTTATATTTTGCCTTCCCTTTTGCCAATTTTCTTTTGAGGATTTTAACCTTTGTATCATTTAATTGGGCCTCAACAATCTGATCGTGCAAGGTTGGTTCAACAGAGATATGGTTGAAGTACCCGTGAGGAACAATCTCCAAGTTGAGCTTTGCCATTTCATGGCACAAGGTGTCAGCGTAGGACTCCATGGAAAGACAGTGACAGCGAGCCTTGTGGCTTAGTGCATCCGTAACCACATTAGCCTTCTCAGGGTGATAATGCACACTAAGATCATAGTCCTTTCCCAATACCAACCATCTTTGCTGCCTCATATTCAAATGTGCCTGAGTGAAGACATATTTGAGGCTCTTCTGATCGGTGTATATGTTGTATGGAACACCCATCAGGTAGTGTCTTCAAATCTTGAGAGCATGAATAACCACTGCGAACTCAAGATCATGCGTAGGGTAATTTTGCTCATGCGACCGGAGTGCTCGGGAAGCATAAGCAATGACCCGGTTCTCTTGCATAAGGGCACAACCAAGTCCGGTGCCTGAAGCATCACAATAGACATCATAGGGCTTGGTGCTGTCGGGTTGAGCTAAAACTGGGGCTGAAGTTAAATATTTTCTCAAAGTGTGGAAAGGTTCTTCACATTTGTCACTCCACTCAAATTTGACTCCCTTCTTTAAGAGTTCGGTCATGGGTTTAGCAATCCGAGAGAAATCCGGAATGAAGCGGCGATAGTAACCAGCTAGACCCAGAAAACTCCGAATCTCATGGACAGAGGTAGGTGGTTGCCAATCCATCACCTCCTGCACCTTGGTTGGATCCACGGATATACCATCCTTGGAAACCGTGTGACCCAAGAATTTCACACTTTCTAGCCAAAATTCACATTTGGAGATCTTGGCGTAGAGTTGATGGTCTCTCAATCTCTGAAGAACAATGCGAAGGTGTTCGGCATGCTCTTCCTCATTCTTGGAATATATGAGGATGTCATCAATAAAGACCACAACAAACTTGTCAAGCTCGGACATGAAGACCGAATTCATGAGGTACATGAAGTAGGCTGGGGCATTTGTGAGCCCAAATGACATGACCAAGAATTCATAAAGTCCGTAGCAGGTAGAAAAGGCAGTCTTGGGAATTTTACAAGGACAAATCTTTATTTGGTGATAGCCAGAGCGAAGATCAATCTTAGATAACACTCTGGCGCCAGCTAGTTGATCAAAAAGGACATCAATGCGGGGAAGTGGATACTTGTTTTTAATAGTCACCGCATTAAGAGGCCGGTAGTCAATACATAACCTCAAGGAATGATCCTTCTTCTTCACAAAGATAGCTGGACAACCCCATGGTGACACACTAGGACGGATGAAACCCTTGTCTAGCAGTTCTTGGAGTTGAATTTTTAATTCACCCAATTCTTTGGGTGGCATTCTATAGGGTCTCTTTGATATAGGTGTTGTGCCAGGTTGAAGTTCAATCACAAATTCAATGTCCGTGTCCAGCGGCATCCCAGGTAAGTCATCCGGAAAAACATCGGCATACTCACATACCACCGGAATGTCTTTTAGTTGTGTTTCTATCATGGTGTAAGCACACGCATTGGCGCATTTCTGGTGTGTCAGGTATAGTGCACTAGGGCCATGTGTAGACGAGTTTATTTCCACAACCCTTTCGGCAACATCTAGCACAACCTTATGTGGAGTCATCCAATTTGCCCCCAAAACAATATCAATTCCTTCCAACCCAAGCCGAATTAAATCAGTAGGAAACACTTTACTACCCAGCTTGATTGGTACTTTTCGAGCTACTGGCCGAATTGGAGCATCTAACTTGGCTTCTACTAGAGGATATGATTTTTCTTCCAAAACTACTTGCTGATATGTTATCCTTATGCAGTAAACTTTATTACATTGCCACGTTCTATCTTGTTATTGATTTATGCAAGCTTATGAATTTTGGCTAATACAAGTACCTACTGCAGATGGCTATTACTCGCAGCGGTCACGATGCTAGCGGATCCAACGCTAATTAGTAAGGGTTGGAACCACCACCGCCACCGCATCAACCCCCAACGTGGCAGCAGCTGTATGCCACCCAAACAGAGATCCTCCGTAATCTGCAGCACTAGCAACAGATGATGCAGCAGCAGATGCAGCAGCAGCAAGGTGGTCCACGTGCCCCTCCGCCTCAAGTGGCCCGGTACGAGGACTTCTTGGCTACTCACCCTCCGGTGTTCTCTAGAGCCGAGGAGCCCTTGGAAGCTGATGCATGGATTCGGGCCATCGAATCCAAGTTCTCCATCCTGGCTACGCCTTGCACTCCAAACCGCAAGGTGGTCTTTGCGGCACAGCAACTCCGTGGCACAGCTCTCCTGTGGTGGGAGAACTATCTGGCTCTTCAGGAGGAGAACCATGTCATTGAGTGGGAGGAATTCAAGACTGCCTTCAAAGCCCACCACATTCCTGCTGGGTTGGTTGAGAGGAAGTTGAATGAGTTCCTGGCTCTGACTCAGGGAACCCGCACTGTGCTCCAGTACTCCCAGGCCTTCAATGGTCTGTGTCCTTATGCGGGTCATCATGCTGACTCCAATGAGAAGAAGATGGAGAGGTTCCATCGGGGCCTCAACACCAAGCTCAAGGCCCAGCTGACCACTACATGAGTTGCCACATATGGGGAACTTGTGAACATTGCCATTGCCTAGGAAGATGCAAACATGGTTCATAAGGCTCCCGCTGGACCTTCGGGCGGACAGCCTCAGAGGTTCCGTCCTGTTGGGTATGGATACCTAGGGTTCCCTAAGCAAGATAGACTCATACTAGGACACCTTGTCCTACTAGGACTCTTCAAGTGTAACTGACTAGGAGACTTACCATGTAAACCTTGCCCCCTGGGATATATAAAGAAGGACAGGGGTCCCTAGATTAGACCATGGAGCAACGCCGTCAGGCATTGCAACATCTCATCTATACAAGATACACCATACATGACGTAGGGTATTACGCGTATTGCGGCCTGAACCTGTCTAAATCGTCTCTTGTCACCTTTGATTCTAGATTCTCGATGACTTCTCCTTAAACCCTTCTCTCGGGGCATCCCCTCGAGAACCTAGTCAGCATAAATCGCCGACACTTTGGCGCCGTCCGTGGGGATCAACTCGTCGAGAACTCGCTAAAGAGTCGATGACATCCTTCAGCGCCTCCATCAACGTCAAGCTCGACGAAGGCGCGACATTCATCTTCGGTTCCTGGCTTTGCACTGCAAACCGGGATGGCAAGCTCCGTCGTGTACTGTGCGGCGAGCCGCTACGTCAGTACCGCCTCCCGCGCAGATCACGCCGCGAGGATCGTGAAAAAACTCCAACTCCGACATCTTCAAAATAGATCTACTTGTGCACAGCTTAGTGGTTGCTAACCAGCAGCTCGCTGTGTTCCGGCATCGAGGTTCAAGACCAGCATCAAGATTCAAGACCGGCGTCAACATTGTGTTCCTCTATTCGGTGGAATACGCAATGGATCAGTAGTAGTACGTCAACGTGCATATTCTGCTGGCAAAAATCCCAAGTCCGACAGAGAATCTACTTCGCTCGTCAAGTTCAAGCCGCCATATACGAGTTTGAATTGGACACGTGCAATTGGCGGCACCAGTACACGGCAAGAGGCAGCAGTCGCGGCCGTTGTCATCTTCTCGGTTTCGGCACTGACGCAGGGCGCCACATGCGTTCGTTTGTTGCTGAGCGGAATAACTTTTCCGCTGGCCTGCTGCAGCAAGATGTGAATTTGTTCATGTTGCTACACGCATACAATCAAGCTACCAAGCATGGAATATATTGCATGTCCACATCATCAAGCAAGGATACCTGGCTGCGTATGCGCATCCACTTCTATGCACAAAGCTCCAAGATCAACACAACGTACACAGAAGACAGTGCGCGAGCACCACTACACGTTCAGCTGCATTAACTCGCACCCAACGTGTTAACGGCGATTACGCCGACGTTCAGCCGCATTGCCGAGTACTTCGACTACTCATCATTGACTACTTCAGCAAATCAGATCATCTCGACACAACTCGGGAACCGGACGATGACGACCAGCCGGGTTCTTTTTTCAACAAGAACTCGGACCACGGTGACCGGCCGGGTTCTTTTTTCAACAAGAACTCGGACCACGATGACTAGCCGGGTTCTTTTTGAACCAAGAACTCGGACCCGACGCGACTTCATCGACAAATTGTCCATGAATCAAGCTAAGCCACGATTTTCGGAGGCTACTGCCACGATCGTTTGGAGGCTAATGCCATAAATTCTTTTGGAGGCTAGGCCACGATTCCTTTCATCTATTAAGCCACGAGCTACTTATTCGGGGGCTAAGCTACAAGCCGCCAGGAGGCGTTCTTTCGAGAACACGCTCTACTTCATTATGAGGTGTTCTTTTGAGAACCCCCTTGAGTCTTTCCGGGTTCTTTCGAGACTTTAACGGACTGTTCTCTACAGTAATGTGCATAGTTCGTCCGGGTTCTTTTGTGGCCCTGATGACTTGCTTTCTCAGAAAACACACGGGGACTATACCAGGTCTATCCGGGTTCTTTCGAGGCGTTAACGGATTTGTTCCTGATTTCCTCATACATTGAGGATATCTTTTACTCTTGGCTTAAAGTCACACCCCCTATGGGTCCTACCGGGTTCTTTCATAAGACCACTACGGTTTGTTCCCGGGTACCTAAATAAAAGGTACTACTCAAAAAATAGCTAAAGGCTATAGGGATCTTTTTGGGTTCTTTCGAGGCCTTAACAGAATTGTTTCCCATGACTGAAGTCTCAAAAACGGCTTTTTGTCACCGCCACACTATGTGATGGCACACCAGGGTTCTTTCCTGAGAACTCTGGGTTTTTCTTCATACAGATAACAATAGCTATGGCTATAGGGAGTCTTTCCGGGTTCTTTGGAGGCCTCAACAGATCTTTCTCCACGACAACTCTCAGTTGAAGTTTTGATCTAGTGCAATGCACTAATTTGTCGATTCATCGACTATTTTGTCTCCTCTCAAAGAGAGCTTGACATCATTTTGTGCACTTTCATCAATTTTTTCTCGTGTCATTCGTGCTCTCGTTGATTTCTTCGGTGTTTTCTGTTTTGTGCGGACACCAACTTGCTTTCATAATCTGAGAAGCTTTGTGCAACTTGCGCCTTTATTTTGCCGATTCGTCGACTACACTGAATAATTTCAGTTCTTGAATATTCTTCGATATGTGCTACATAATATTTTTACAGATCAAGCTTCGGCGATAATTTTTCAGGCTCATCAGCACGCCATCCCAGTTCCGCGAGCTTTCGAGCTCGGGGCCTGACGGCCGTAGGGTTCTTTTTTTAACAAAGAACTCCTACTCCTTCTCAGTCGTATCTACAGTCTGCTCCAACGGCACAAAGGCGACTTCGGTTTTCAAGTCGCATCTAAAAGTCCGCTCCAACGGCAAGCTTAGTATTATGGATTTCATACAAGCTTCGTATTACTCGGATGATGATTTCCGCAAATATTGAAGAACCTCGAATCAATTGCCAAGGATCGGGGACTGCCCAATCGTGGGCCTAGTTCTACATCAGCGATTCTGCTATTGGCTCTGATGGGGTCAGATATTGATTTGGAGTCCTGGTCAAGTTCATATCGGACAACACAGAAAGAAAATCACTACACGTCTGTAGCCGTGTTAGATCAAGGAAGGATGACATCAATAACAATAAGATTGAACTGATGCATGCATGCAGAGGTATCCAGCGACCAACACTGCTGTTTTTACCAGAAGGCTACAGCCTACAGGATTCATTGTCTCTTGCACACATTGACAAAAGCAAGGAGGCAGCAAGCAAGCCATGCATTGCATGTTTACGTACATGTTGATCAGCTAGCACACAAGCACGACGTCGGCCGCATCAACTTGACAATGTTGACTTCCAACGCCGCCTTCGTCAGCTCATCCCGAAATGACTTGCGGAGCACTCAGGCATCTTCACTCCACTGGAGTTACTTCGAATCTTCTTCAAATCCTGGAGTCAAGATCCTTAATTCGATTTATTAAATCGGATCAAGGCTCGGGGGCTGCGGGCATATCGTCAAAGATTCTTTGGAATTTTTTAGTTAATATTGGAATCTCGGAGTTTATGTCTGGGTTGAAAAGAACTCAGATTCTTCATTGAAGACCCTCGAATTCCTTCTTCAAAGTAAAACGAGGCTCGGGGGCTGCCCAATTGGGCGCACCTTTACGGTGCGCACCAATGAGATTCTCCAAGAAGTTTTTGAGCACCTCAAAGTCTTCATACAACCAAGCTGAGAGAACTCGGATGACTTCAGAAGAGCTCGAGTTGGCAAACAACTCTTTAATATTCCAAGACTCACTGCAGGGTTGAACTTCAGACAATGAAGCGCTCGGGGGCTTGTTGGGTATGGATACCTAGGGTCCCTAAGCAAGATAGACTCCTACTAGGACACCTTGTCCTACTAGGACTCCAATTGTAACTGACTAGGAGACTTACCATGTAAACCTTGCCCCCTGGGATATATAAAGAAGGGCAGGGGTCCCTAGATTAGACCATGGAGCAACGCCGTCAGGCATTGCAACATCTCATCTATACAAGATACACCATACAGGACGTAGGGTATTACGCGTATTGCGGCCTGAACCTGTCTAAATCGTCTCTTGTCACCTTCGATTCTAGATTCTCGATGACTTCTGCTTAAACCCTTCTCTCGGCGCCTCAGGGTGGACGTTGGGTTGCCAGGCCATCACAGCAGGGTGCACCTCGTTTCCCTCCACCGCCGCAGCAGCAACAGGTGCCGAGGCAAAACGTGTAGCAGCCGCTTCGTCCTGGAGGTGGCTACCAATGCTTCAAGTGTGGCAGCAACAACCATTTCATCAAGGACTGCCCACAGAACAAGCCGCAGAACCAGCGTCCTGGAAATCAGCAGAACAAGGGCAAGCAGCAGCGAGTCCAAGTCAGGCAGGAAAGGCTCAACTACACCACCCTGGCTGACCTACCTGAGGGAGCACCGGACAGGACTGGTGTTGGCACTTCTTAACGTCACTGGAATTGTGCCGTTAGAAAGCCAGTGGAAAACTCTTGCCCTATAGAATAAAATATTCTGCAAGCGCACAGAATGACCGTGTAGCACTTCACCTTGGAGTATTCCAGGGTATCGTAAATTTCCACGGGGAAGCTCTTTGGTTAAAGTGATATTGAGAAATTATACCAGGAACACATTCTAGAAATATACACCAACTATCTTAGGGGAGATAACTGGGGCGCAAAGATACGGTAGGTGGCTGCCCTAAATGACTTAGCTTATCTCAAAGGTAAGCTAGATAGAAGGTCAAAATGACCAGCGACACAGGAGACTTCTACACTTAGAGATAGAAAAGAAGCTGGGAGAGCAACGAGCGAGAAAGGATTCCTAAGACACTTCTAAACTTATCAGAAAGCCTCTAAAGATCTAGACTAGAACTCTACCTAGCTGTCAGGGAAAAGAGCTTACTTCGGCGGCTGGAAGAGGAAAGGTCCAGACGGGATAGAAGGGGGACCTAACGGCAACCTGCAACTACTGCTATGAAAACACCCGAACGTTGTGGACGCACAAAGGACGAACAAGGCTGTCACCACTTGCCGCCTACCACTCTCTTTCCATGGGGTGGAACACAATTCTAGCTAACACCTAACCAAACACCACGTCTGGGTTCGATGCTAGGATTTTTTGTGAGGCCTTCACAAGAAACCCCCCTCTACCTAGGAAACGGCTACATCTCCTAGTCCGGGTGAGAAACCCGTAAGGTAAAAGCCTGACAAACTAACTAGACTCTAAC
Organism: Digitaria exilis; assembly: GCA_015342445.1. Taxonomy (NCBI): domain Eukaryota; kingdom Viridiplantae; phylum Streptophyta; class Magnoliopsida; order Poales; family Poaceae; genus Digitaria; species Digitaria exilis. The sequence continues at coordinate 22,635 of JACEFO010000805.1, read as the reverse complement.
TGAATCTAAAGGTTATGAAATGAAAGGATCACACTACTTTCCTAGATAAACTAAGGAAAGCAGGGAAGGAAAGCTTAACCGATAAAGTAAAGAAGATAAATATATTGATAAAGGAAATATTCGAAGTATAAAGAAAAGATACAAGAACTTTACCCGATCTCCGAGAGACTCCGGAACCTCGAGGCAAGCTCGACTCAACTCTAACTCCCAACTCTAATCTACTCTAGAAAATATAAAAAAAGTAGAGAAGCTCCTTCTTGGTGTGTATCGAGAAGTGAAGTGGAGGCCTCCTTTTATAGCTTGAGCAGGTTGGTTGAGCATCTTGGCGGTTAAGTTAGCTCTGCATGCAACCCTCCTCAGAAGAGCGCCTCGAACGGAGTCGGTGGCCAGCCGTTCGGCCGGTTCCTGGCCAATCGGCCAGGGTTGGTCGCCATCTGGCACCGCCTTTCGCAGCAACGCTCTAGATTGCCTCCTGGTGTCGGTAGTTATGACGGTTATTAACTGCCTGGCAGTTAAGGCATGCAAGGGGGCCCTCTAATCCATGTGATGTGCCTTTCGGGCCCTTTGATCAAACCGTCATTGGATGAATGGCTTGGATGCTTTGCATGTGTGCTAGTTTGCTCCTAGACCAGTGACTTGTCATTTGGCCGAGATGTCTGGCCGGCCGGTCAGGACTTGGCCAGTCGGCCAGGCTTTTTGCCCATTTTTGTCCTATTTTCTGCCACGTGTCCCTGCATTCACAACTTCACCAAAACTTGTGGAATTTGTTAAATATAAGCAAAATATACATGGAACATTGTGCAAAGTTCTCATTTTATCCGAAATGTTGACGGTCACAAGGTGTCATAATGGCCGTCAACAACTGGTACCTTCCCTATCCACAACCAACCTGCTGTGATATTGTTTGATTCCGGGGCAACACATAGTTTTATAAGCACAAGGTTTAGTGCAAAATGTGGGTTACATTAATATCACACCAAAACAGCATATGTGATATCAACAGCGGGAGGTAAAATAGCATCTAAGCTGTGACACCCTGATGTTAGAACCTTAAAAATACACTAAAAATAGGGTTAAAGGGCAGCATTGGTTGTAGCACACTTAATTTGATCTAAAATTCGAAATTGAATTTCAATAAGGCCTTTTGGACACCCAGCCAAGATCTCAAAAATTTTGTACCAAACTTAAAAATCTCCAAACATAAAAGTTGTTTGCAATCACAAATAAAACCTAGTTAATGTTTGGAACTTTTTCAAATTTTGCAGTTAAGCCCCTCAAAAACTCAAAAAACCATGCTGAAAACCTTTTCAAACATGGTTTGTTTGAGCTTGAAAAATTCAAAATTTTCAGGTCACCCCAAAAGTGGAGTCATCACTCCGAGGATGAAGCCACATGGGAAACCGAAGACTATCTTAAAAAGAACTTCCCCGACATCCTTCCTAAGACCAAGGTACCTCTTTCCCTACCATGTCCCTAAGCACAATCGAATCTCGGGGCGAGATTCCTTTTAAGGAGGGTAGGCTGTGACATCCCTGATGTTAGAACCTTAAAAATACACTAAAAACAGGGTTAAAGGGCAGCATTGGTTGTAGCACACTTAATTTGATCTAAAATTCAAAATTGAATTTCAATAAGGCCTTTTTGACACCCAGCCGAGATCTCAAAAATTTTGTACTAAACTTAAAAATCTCCAAAAATAAAAGTTGTTTTTCATCACAAATAAAACCTAGTTACTGATTGGAACTTTTTCAAATTTTTCAGTTAAGCCCCTCAAAAACTCGAAAAACCATGCTGAACACCTTTTAAAACATGGCTTGTTTGAGTTTGAAAAATTCAAAATTTTCAGGTCACCCCAAAAGTAAAGTTGTGTCCCACATTTCCAACTCAAACTTTTGTGTTTGCACTTTTTGAAGTGTAGTTTAAATTTTCAGAGAAAAACATGTTTGAACCAGGGAGCTCCACGGGCGCTCGACAACTCGCCCTGGCGCGCTCTGCCCTGGCCGCAGACCGGCCGCCACGTGGCCGGCGAGCGGCGGCGGCCTCGCCTGGCCGGCCAAGCCGCGGTGGCGTGTTCCTTTTGTCCTTGCGCGGGCACCTGACACCCCGTCCGGTCTTTTCCCGCGAAGCCCGTGCCTGAGCAGCCTCGCGCCGCGCAGAGCGCCATCATGGCGAGCGGAGCTCCGCCACTGGTCGGGCCGCGCACGCCGAGCAGAGTCATCCCGCGGCCGGATTCCCGCTCGCTACGCGCCAAGCGCCTCTGCGGCGTATCTCCCCTCGCCCACGCCACAATCCGCGACGCCCAACCCCCTTCGCGCGACCTGCCCGAGCTCGCAGGCGCACTTATGGCGGCCTGCGTTCCCAAACCGTGCGCGCGAGCGTCCCTAGCAGCCCCAACCGGCTCTAGCTTGCTCCATTGCCTCGCCAAGTAACCCTTGACCCTTGCCTTAGCTCGTGCCACATCCAATTCCTCTCCCCACGCTCCCGAGCTTCATCTTCAACCTCTGGCCGCAAGAGCCGAGCTCGAGCGCCGGGGCAAAATTCGCCTCCGTCCCTCCACGGTTTTCAAATTCACCGTACCCAGAGCTCGTCCACTTCCTTAGCTTCATTCTCTCCCACTTTTCTCAAGCTCCCATCGACTATCCAACTAGAAATCGAAATTTCCCCCAAATCCCCATTTTAGCCGCCGGAAGCACCTCCACGCCGAGCCACACCTTCGAGCTACCTACGACGCCAACCGAGCATCCCAACCTCTTCGCGATGCCCCACTGATGCTCACGAGCCCTTCCAACCGCGGTGGTAGCCACTGACCTCGCCGGAGTTGAAGCCGCGGCGCCCGCACCACCACTGCTCCCGTCGCCGGCCACCTCCGAGCCTCCTCCGGCCTCCCAACCACCACCATTCGACTCACGGTGAGCTGCCCGTCATTTTCCCCCACCTCTCCGACCTTATCCCACCGCCGTTTGGCCGGCGCAACGACGCCGACGAGCCCAAGGGCATATCTTCATTGTCTTCCTTTTCGCAGGGTTCCCAGTGAAAGAAACCAGGGGCCTGCTTGCGAGGTTTTCAAAAGTTTCAAGGGTCGCGGCGTAAAAAGATTCGTAAGGTTTAGTTCATTTTCCTGAAATCTTCTAAAATCCATTAAAAATCGTAGGAAAATCATAAAAATGCACAAAAATATGCCCTGGATTCGTGAGATTGTAAACTCTAATCTCATGTCGGCATGTATACACTTTTGATGAATAGTTTTTCAATTAAAACTCAAACTCAGTTTTTAGAATTTTGTGCACCATTTCAAATCCTGAACTCTTTTGGAGCTGAACCTTGGATATGTTGTTTGGGCGGCCTGTAGAAACTTTGTGTTCAAAGGAGACCTAAAAATATGGCCTGTAACTTCAGTTATGATTTATTTTGTGATTTCTGTTCTAATTCAGTTCTGCATTTATTAAAGATAATTCATGCAGCCAAAAATCAGCATCTTTCACCAGAGGTCTAGAAACTCGTTGGCACATGTGGTAAAAATGCTAAACTTAATTTTAGACCCTGTTTAGACTAACAAATAAATATATGTTGGTTTTCGGATAGAAAATTAGTGAGGGCTGTCCAAGTGTTATTTTTAGCCACCACTTAGTCAGAGCCTTTCTTTTACTCATGTCTAGCTCTGGTAGAGAAATCTTCTGTTTTGAAAGTAGTTTTGATTTTATATGAATTAATCTTGTTTCTTCGAGCAGCAACTTGTACTATTTTTAATAAATTTTGTGTAGCTCAGTTTTAGCTAAATGTTGGAGTGAGCCTAACTCTTATACTCCAATAGCTGTCATAAAGTTTGTGGATAAAAAGGATGAACAAAAACAGAGAAACAAAAATGAGAAGGAACTAGAGGGAATTGAGTTTTATAAAAAGAAATAGATCACTTTTGATAATTGAAGTAAATAGGATGCATGTGAAGTAGAAATTCCAGAACTAAACACTTGCATAAAAATAACGGTTTGGATTGTTTTATATGCGTACACATTCACCATCATAAAGGCATAAAATTTCCACCACACACCTTCTCTAATTTTGTGAAGAAAGGAATAGCTCAATAGTATGTCTAGGTGAATATGGCCTTCAAGGCCTTGCCTTTAGATCACATTAGGCAGCCACATTGAAGTTGTGCATCTCATGTAGAAGACGCTCTCGCTGACGGCACCTACAACCTCGTCCCCGTCAACGAAGAAGAAGTTCCCGAAGGTGGTGCCGACGTCATCGTGATTGACCCAGAGCCTGACATCGGCGTAGCCCAAGAAGGCAAGCCCCGTAGCATAACCTTACTCTTAAACTGTGTAACTATGATTTATTATGCTTGTGCATTGACGTTTCAAGGAGTTGTCTGAATACCCTAGTTGCATGATTCTAGTACCTATGTCTTGAAATACTAGTATGATAGGATCGGTAGAGCGATGCCTTTAGGACCGTTACAAGTCGAGTGATTTCCTGTCACTCGCGAGATATAGGAGTTGCTTGTCTTTACTTATGTTGGAATCATAAGGATGGACGGGCGGGATGGTATGTGTAGATCTCCTGTCTGTGTATGATAATTGGATTAAGGTCGAAACGTGTGGTTCTGTGTGTCAAGTTTTTGAACGTACCACACACATGCCGACCTATGGGAATCGGTAAGCCCGATACCAGATTGAAACAGCTAGGACCGATAGCCATCTCTCCTTGGAAATGTTTTGTTTCCCTTGTCGTACAAATGTGGATATATGCGTGATGCCGTGAGTGAAGCAGTAAACCTTTATCCTAAGGGAGTGGACCCGGCGCCGAATTAGGATTGATGGGAAAGGTTGGGAAGTGCTTGTGCCTTTTATAGCAAGCATTATCTGTGTGTGTTGGGTTTCCCCTGGCCAGGTAGCAAAATTCGGTTCGGACTGTCCGCTTCTCGTGGTTAATGAGACTGCTTGACCGCTGTGCTGCATTGAGTGACAAGTAGAACTATGAGGATGATGAACTTGTTGTATTAACTAAATTGGATTGCACCACTTGTCTGCCTAGAGAGGATGCTAATCTAGAATGGTTAACTCTACTAGAATTTGATGCTAAAATTATGAAAGTAAGGTTCCACTCTTAGTAGCTTTCTAGCAAACAAACCCACCAGCCAAAAGCCTCTCATGTCTAGAAGTCGGTGATGTAGTTTTCACCCGACGGGTAAGCCTTGCTGAGTATTAGTATACTCAGCCTTGCTTGTGGCTATTTATTTCAGGTACCACTTTTGATGAGGCGGTGAGTTCCGTCACTTGGCCTACCCAGGTTCCTCCTGGCTGGCATGTCGAGTGGGTTCCGTCCTCTTCCGAGGATCGAGAGGAGTAGCACCATGGCCGGCTTCATCGTGGTGTTGCTATGTATCGTCGTTAGTTTAATTTTCCGCTGCAATGAACTCTCGTACTTTTATTGAAATTCGAACTTGGTTTGTAATAACTTGATGATACATTTTATGTAAGTTGAATTTGTGGAATGTTGTAATTTTTGGGACTCACCTTTGTGTGGGCGCGCGTGTTGTTTCGATCGTGAAAGTACGTGGTTAATCGGGTATAATCCGACGACGCTTCAGCTTATTCCGGATTAAGTGCCTGACTGCTTGATTAGTGGTCCATGGGTACTTAACTTAGAATAATTTCGGAGTGGTCCGCCACAGCAATCATTTGCCAATTCATAATCATAAGCATATTTTTTATCAAGAAATTCAGTCGTCTCAAGCCGAATCTACTGAAAGCATAAAGATCACATATAGTAGTCCTATACTCGGGGGGCAATGCAACAAATCTAAGCAATTCTTCAATCCCAAGGGCAAAAAGGCATCAACGGTCCTCTCATTGGTCTTCATCATTTAATTCATCGATGCATATGACATGGAGTGCCTATTCAGGTATATCTAATTATAATCCATGGTTTTGTTTTAATCCTTGGTTCTCGCCTTATGATTATCAATATTATGCTTATGATTTATCAAGGAGCTACAGTTGGTCACCATGGCCTCATCAAAATTTTTGTTATTAGATATGCTGAGATGTTCAAGAGCCAAAATAGTAGTTTCATACATGTTATATTCACTAGGATCATGTTTCGGCTACAAAAACATCCATAGAGACTTAGAGTCCATTATATGGCCAATGCATTATTAATTGTTGTCCATGGACAATTTTTGTTACTAGGAGTGTTTTCTGGCACGCAAGCTTGCCATAAAATAGAGGGGCATATGTTGATGACAAAAATGACATTTAGCCAATCTGGTGAACTATAACCGATCTGGCAATAGCAAAACCGGGCCTACCGGTTTTACCAAAAACCGGGCCTATCGGTTTTGGTAGGGAGTCCGAGAAAATTAGGAGATTTTGTTAGATTCGTATTTGTAAAATGATTCCTTGTGGGGCAAGACCTCCTCGTACTATAAATATAAAAGGCCACGGCCGATTGAGAGTATCACGATCGATCAAACCAATAGAGCATTAGTTTTCTTCTATACCACGCACAAAACTATGTGTACCTGCTCTATTTTATTTTGGGTTTGTGATAATGGTTTACATTGTTTGGAAACATGCTTCAAGATTAAGAACATCTCCTTGGAAAAGGCAGCAGACCTCAAAGCCCTACACCATTTGTTTCACCTAGCTTTCCAACAGTTGGTTATCCTTGCTCAAGACATTCAAGATTTAGTTTTCAGTGAGGAACATGATGTTTGGTCCTTTATATGGGGATCACAAAAGTTCTCATCAAGGAAAATATACGAACAACTCATAGGCAGAAGTGAGGTCCCTCACATCTTTAAGAGAATTTGGAAAACTAATTGTCAGCACGAGCATATTGTTTTCTTTTGGTTGATCCTAAGAGACAGACTCAACACGGGGAGTATCCTTCGAAGAAGGAATATGACCCTTCCCTCCTACAATTGTGTTATATGCCCTTCTTAGGAGGAAAAGACACAAATGCATCTCATCTTGGAATGCCAGTTTGCCCAAGATTGTTGGAACATGCTCCATATTCAAGTCACCGATGCTGAACCTTTGCAAACTCTTCGTGCCTTTGAGGAGCAATTAAGTGTGCCGTTTCCAATGTATATTATCATTATTATGTCATGGTGCATTTGGATGGCTAGAAATGACCTCATTTTTAAGGGAATTCCACCACAACTTTCGTCAATGAGATCAAGATTTAAGAATGAATTTACTGTGGTTATTCTTAGAGCAAAGTCCCCCTATCACGATGTTATGAACTTATGGCTGCAAACTCATTTTTAGTTAGTTTGATTTTCTTTATTTCTTTCTTTGTTTCCTGAGCCTTTTCTCATGCTTTGTTCTTACTTCTGTACTCTCTTTGAATTTTATCAATATTAATATATTTATAGTTAGCCTGTTACATAAAAAAACATGTTCCAAGATGAATCAGCTTCATATGCCAATATATCGATGAGAACGGAAAATGGGTAGCAAGTGGACATATTCTATAGCCATGGGATCATAAATAAATAAATAAGCTAGCGAACTCCTGAATAACTGGGTCTAAAATATACGGTCGCTCTTAATGTCATGGGGCATAATAAACCATAAGTTTACAATTACAAAAATAATGCACACTTGTCCATGCAGGATTTTAAGGTAGGGAAATGGAGCTCTTAACACTGAATAATCATGTCCAACTGGTGTGGACAATGTCATGCTAAGTGTAGCTCTCTTAATCCAGATCTTAACTAAATCCCGTAAGCAAGGTCCGACGTTAATTTGTCCTTGGGGTGAAATAGTGGTGACTGACGAATCATGCTTCTCGAATCCGCCATGTTAGTATGTAGTAACCTCATCGCCTTGGCTTCCTTATATGGTTTCCATTGGCGCCGTCCGTGGGATTCCCTCGTCGAGAACTCGCTATAGAGTCGATGGCATCCTTCAGCGCCTCCGTCAATGTCAAGTTCGAGGAAGGCGCGACATTCAGCTTTGGTTCCTGGCTTTACACTGCAAACCAGGACGGCAAGCTTCGGCATGAATTGCGCGACGTAACGATTGCGTCAGCTCCGCCGCCCGCGCAGACTACGCCGCGAATTGCACGGCGAGACAATGGCGTCTCCGCCACCACCCGCGCGGGTCACCGTGCGCAGATCGTCAAGGGTCTCTGACTCCGACACGATCCTCGGATTGTATCTCACTCGGAGGAATACCTGGAGGCAGAAGCCGAGTTCGACTCGGACAAACGATGGCTCCGGCCTTGTTGCCCTCAAGTATCAAGACCAAGCAGATAGTCATTGTATAAGACTATTTGGCGGCCTGAGGATCATCTCCAGCATCTGCCAGGGTACTTCAGTAAGGACCGTGACCTCCGTCATCCAGGAGGTCAGGCCAAGATCAACCCTGCGACTCGTAGGAAGTGTCGCCAGGGTTCCTTTCCTGTCCGAGCAGGGTTCTTTTTTCGACAAGAACCCAGACTACGGCAACCAGCAGGGTTCTTTTTTCGACAAGAACCCGGACTACGATGACCAGCCGAGTTCTTTTTCAACCAAGAACTCGGACTCGGCACGACTTCATCAACAAATCGTCCACGAATCAAGCTAAGTCATATGTTTTAATTATTTATTCGTATCTACAAGTGGATACCTGCGTTGTGGGTGTTGGGTATCTACAAGTGGACCCCATTCAGAGCATCTCATCTATACAAGACACACCATACAGGACGTAGGGTATTACGCATATTGCGGCCTGAACCTGTCTAAATCGCCTCTTGTCACCTTCGATTCTAGATTCTCGACGACTTCTCCTCAAACCCTTCTCTCGGGGCATCCCCTCGAGAACCTAGTCAGCATCACTCGCCGACACTTTGGCGCCGTCCGTGGGATCTACTCATCGAAAACTTGTTAAAGAGTCGATGGCATCCTTCAGCACCTCCATCGTCACCAAGTTCGAAGCAGGCGCTACATTCATCTTCGGTTCTTGGTTTTGCATCGCAAACCAGGACGGCAAGCTCCAACATGAACTGCGCGACGAGGCGGTCGCGTCAGCTCCGCCACCCGCGTAGATCACGCCACGAGGATCGTGGAAAACTCCCAACTCCGACACGATCTTCGGATCGTATCCTACTCGGAGGAGTACATGGCGCCCGAAGCAGACTCAAGCTCGGGCAAACTACGTCGACCCGGCCCCTGTCAAGCGGCAGGATCGACCCACGCGTCCATGACTCCCTGGCGGACTCCAGATCACCTCTGACTTCCACCAGAGTTCAACAATCAGGACCGTGACAACAACCCCAAGGGCACCCAGGAACTCCAATTCCAGTTCCCGTGAGACAAAGACTTCACCGCGTAGATCGTGCGCGCCTCAGTTCCCCTTCGAGTTGACAAATTCAGCCACGACCTACCAGACCCACCTGACGAAGAAGCTTCACCAACTTCACCAGGCCAACGCAGATCTTGTCATGACCACAACTCCCTCGGGGGTTATCGTCCATTGGCATGACATAGATCCTGTTCTCGCTCTCCAAGAAGCAAATGTTCCCTCCATAGTACGGGATATTCTCCCTCTGCTTCCCTTCCAGAAAGGCAGAGAACTTTCTGTTATCTCGGATAACAAACAAACTGGGCCTAACAACCCCGGCCGCCAGTCCTGTGTCATCCTTAACGACAACAGCGACGATGAAGTTTTCTCCGACGACGCCCCAACCGTCGACGGAGAAACAGACGGAGACCAAGAGCTCCGTATCGAGCAAAACCGCAACCGTGCCCTCAGGCGTCGTCACGTTTGGATGAAAAATCTCAAGGGGGAGTTCGACAAAGAAGGAATATTCAAATCGCCTGCGGCTAACATCATGTTCGCGGTTAGCGTCTTCGAAGGATTTCAAGCTACTCCTAATATCAACCTCGCCAAAGCTCGCCTCGAAGCGGTAGCAGTCATGGTTGATCGCCTGGATGGAGGCCGCTCCGCCTCTAGAAGCAAGAGTTCTTCGCACCACCGAACACCCTCAGCGAAGCGCCAGAGCAGCCACTACGGTATCTCCGCCATAAAAACAAAGGATACGACAAGGCCTCTCGAGGAACCCCTAGGTCACGTGAGGAACCCCCCAGACGTCGCGAGCAACCCCGTCTGGCCCGATCTCACATCGCCCCTAATGATGCCCGCAATCAGATCATCCGGATCCGGGAGGGGAGGGCTACATCACATGTCGCGGATTCTGCGGGGAGGCATGACATCCCCAATCCCGATGCCCTGCCATGCTATGCACGCGCCATCCGCGTCAGCTCCTTTCCTCGAAAGTTCAAGCCGTCAGGCGTCACCAACTTCGACAGAAAGCAAGACCCCAACATCTGGCTGCGAAGATACTCTTCGGCAATTGAGGCAGCAGGAGGCGATGACATCTCCAAGATGTTGTACTTCCCTGTCGTGATGGAGCAAGGCCCACTCACCTGGCTTGAATCCCTTCGCCCAGACTCCATCGACAGTTGGCACGCACTCAAGAAGGCTCCTACCAGGGTTCTTTCGAGTGCCCTGACAGCAAATATGAACTCCGAGCGTGCAAGCAGAAGCCAGATGAGTCCCTGCGCGACTAGAACCGGCGATTCTTCGCCATAAAAGCATCCTGCGTTCCCAACCCTGACTTGGAAGTCATTGACTACTTTCAAGAAGGGATGACCGACCGCAGCCTTTTTCGTGATTTCGGTCACAATCGTCCCCATGACCTCGAAGAATTCCGTGCAATGGTGGCCAACTGGATGGACACCGACGATCAAGAACGGGAGCGTTACGGCAAACGCCCCGTCAACACTGGGCGAGGGCATCAAGAAGACAACAAGGACCAGCCGTGCGACTCCTTCAAGTGCAATGATAACAACCCACAGAAGCGACCAAATAACACGGTCGCAACCGTCCAGACCGTTCGTGCCACTCAATTCGCGCAACAAGGAAAGGAGGAATTCAACAAACTCCTCAAGAAGCGTTGTCCATACCATCCAGATAGCAAGCACACCATGGGCGAATGCTGTCTCCCATTGGAAACCTTCAGCAAGCCCGCTAAGAAAAAGAAGACGGATGGCGACGGAAACGACAAGCAGAACAAGGGAGACGGCGGTTTCCCAGACGTCAACAACACTGTCAATGTCATCTTCGGAGGCATGACAGTCAGCGATACCTCGCGCAATCGCAAGAATGCACGCCGCGAGGCTTATGCAGCAGAACCAGCGGTGGTCACACCTCTGCGGTGGTCAGACACCCCCATCACTTGGTCCAGAGAAGATCAATGGGCAGAGATCACCTGTCCCGGGCGATATCCTCTCGTCCTAGAAACCGTGGTGGCGAATAGCAAGCTCACCAAGGTCCTGATTGATGGAGGCAGCGGGCTTAACCTCATCTTCGCCAAGACTCTGAAGCATATGGGGCTCGACACAAGCAAGCTGCAGCCAGCTGATTCCCCCTTCTACGGCATTGTACCCGGGAAGGCTGCGATCCCTCTTGGGCAAATCACCGAGTTCATCAAGTTCGAAGTTGCGGACTTCGAAACATCGTACCACGCCATCCTTGGGCGTCCAGCGCTGGCCAAATTCATGGCCATCCCTCACTACACATACCTGGTACTGAAGATGCCAGGACCTCATGGTGTTCTTTCCCTTTGCGGTGACATCAAACGCTCCTACGTCTGCGACAAAGAGGCAGTGGAGTACGCTGTCAGGGCCGCATCCACCATCGATCGTCAAGAGCTCCACCCCCTGGCAGCTACCATTGTTGATGAAGACGGGGAAGCCCCGACGCAGAAGAAGACGCGAGCCATCAAACCTGTGGATAAAGTTGCCACGAAGACAGTCGATCTCCAGACAGGAGATCCAACGAAGACAGCAGTGATTGGCTCCACCCTTACTCAAGCATAGGAAAGCGCGCTCGTCAACTTCCTGCGGGCCCAGGCCGACATCTTCGCCACAAAGCCTTCTGACATGCCTGAAGTTCCCAGAGAGTTCATCGAGCACAAGCTGGACCTCAACGAGAGCGCGAAGCCTAAAAAGCAGCGACTCCGAAGATTCGCCACCGAGTGTCGGGAAGCTATCAAGAAAGAGCTAGCTAAGTTATTAGCAGCCGGCTTCATTAAAGAAGTCTTTTATCCGGATTGGTTAGCCAATCTGGTTCTTGTAATAAAAAAGAATTCTAATGAATGGAGAATGTGTGTTGATAATACTGATCTCAACAAACATTGCAAAAAGGATCCCTTCGGGCTTCCTCGCATCGATCAAGTCATCGATAGCACCGCCGGGTGCACCCTTCTCTGTTTCCTCGATTGTTACTCAGGATATCATCAGATATCTCTGAAAGAAGAGGATCAGATTAAAACTTCATTTATCACGCCATATGGCGCGTATTGTTATACAACCATGCCTTTTCGTTTGAAAAATGCAGGTGCCACATATCAGCGGGCGATACAGGGTTGTCTTCAGGACCAACTCCACCGAAACGTCGAGGCATACGTTGATGATGTGGTCATCAAGACAAGAAATCCCGAGGATCTAATCGCCGATCTCACCGAGACGTTCAACAACTTATGCAAATGGCGTTGGAAGCTTAATCCCGCCAAGTGTGTTTTCAGCGTATCAGGAAAACTTCTCGGTTCATTGTCAGCGAACGCGGCATCGAAGCCAATCCAGAAAAGATAGCAACAATCATGGATATGGAGCCGCCGCGCACCGTCAAGGATGTCATGAAGCTTACAGGCTGCATGGCCGCACTCAACCGCTTCATTTCCAAACCCGGAGAACGCGGGACTGAGTTCTTCAAACTCCTCAAGAAGCAGAACAGATTCCAGTGGACACAGTAGGCCAAAGACGCCTTTGACAAGCTCAAACAGTTCCTGACTACACCACCTGTGCTCACTGCGCCATTCCCGGGCAAAGATCTCTTGCTCTACATCTCAGGAACCACCAACGTCGTTAGTGCTGCCATTGTTGTTGAACACGATGAGGAAGGTCATCTCCAGAAGATTCAACGGCCTGTGTACTTTGTGAGCGAAGTCTTCTCGGACTCCAAATCAAGGTACCCTCAAGTTCGAAAAATTCTATACGTTGTCCTAATGACATCTAGAAAATTGCGGCACTACTTCGACTCCTACAAGATCATTGTGGTTACTGGATATCCTATTGGCAAAATTCTCCATAACCAAGATGCTACAGGTCGTATCGCCAAGTGGGCTGTTGAGCTCGGAACCTACAGCATTGAGTTCCGATCTCGCACGGCCATGAAGTCTCAAGTCCTTACTGATTTCATATCCGAATGGACTGAGCACAACCTTCCCGTTGCCACCATCAAGCCTGAGCACTGGATTATGTATTTTGATGGTTCTCTCAAGTTGGAAGGTGGCGGTGCTGCAGTTCTCTTGATTTCACCTCGAGGAGATCAACTCAAGTACGTTCTGCAGATTCAATTCGCCGTCTCCAACAACTCTGCAGAATACGAAGCTTTTCTTCACGGACTGAAGATGGCCATCACCCTCAGTATTAAGCGCCTACTGGTATGTGGGGATTCAATGCTGGTCATCAAGCAAGTCAACAAGGATTGGAATCGGAACCATGAGAATATGGATGCGTACTGTGAAGAAGTTCGCAAGTTGGAGAAGCACTTTCTCGGCATTGAATTTCATCATGTCGAGAGAGATTACAATGTTGCTGCAGATATCCTAGCCAAACTGGGTTCTTCCCGAGCCAAGGTACCCAGTGGCGTGTTCGTAAATGAGCTCTCTAAGCCGTCTATTCCCGCAGCAACACTTCCCCCCACAGCAACCTCGGCCCCGGAGGTTATGCTCATCGACGCTACCTGGAGTGCACCTATTACAGATTATATCTTGCACGACAAACTTCCTAACGAGAAAGCAGAAGCTCAGCAAGTTGTTCGTCGCAGCAAGTCCTACATGATAATTGGGGATACACTATACCGGCGTGGCGCACGCTCTGGCGCATTGATGAAATGTGTCTCACAGCAAGATGGAATCAGTATCCTAGAGGAAATCCACGCGAGTGAATATGGCAACCACGCAGCTTCCCGTACCATCGTGGGCAAAGCCTTCCGCGCCGGGTTCTATTGGCCTTCGGCTTTGCACGATGCAGAAGAAATTGTTCGTCACTGCAAGGGTTGTCAGTATTTCGCTCATCATTCACATCAGCCTGCGCATAAGATTAAATTGATACCTCCATCATGGCCCTTCGCATGCTGGGGGCTTGATATGATTGGGAAACTTCCCAGAGCACCTGGTGGCTTTGAGTATTGCTTTGTCGCAATTGACAAATTCTCAAAGTGGATAGAAGTCTTCCCGGTTGTCAAACCAACATCTGAGAAAGCAGTCCAATTCCTTCAAGAGTTGATTCTTCGCTTCGGGATACTGCATCAAATCATTACAGATCTAGGTACCACCTTCATAGGCAGCAAGTTCTGGGATTACTGTGAAGATCATAGCATAGAGGTGTGCTATGCCTCTATCGCTCATCCTTGCGCCAATGGTCAAGTAGAAAGAGCCAACGGCATGTTACTCGATGGACTTAAAGCTCGGATGGAACGAACCTTGAAGAAAGCTGAAGGCTGGTGGATGAAAGAACTCTACCCGGTTGTCTGGGGCCTACGCTCTCAACCCAGCAAAGCTACAGGACAATCTCCTTTCTTCTTGGTATATGGATCTGAGGCCGTCCTACCTGTCAATGTCATGCATGGCGCTCCTCGCGTCAAGGAATTCCAAGAAGCCATGGCAGATGAACAACGGATGATTGAGGTTGATACGGCTGAGGAAGCACGACTGGCAGCTTTGTTACACAATGCTGCGTACCTTCAGGGTATCCGCCGCTTTCATGACAAAAATGTGAAGACGAGGTCGTTCCAGATTGGCGATTTGGTGTTACGACAGATCCAGAACACAGCTGGTCACACGAAGCTCACGTCACCTTGGGATGGTCCATTCATTGTATCCAAAGTTCTCAAACTAGGCACATACAGACTTCAAACAGATGATGGTACTGATTTACCAAATCCCTGAAATATAGAACATTTACGCAAATTCTATGCGTAGCCGTTTCATTGTATCATTGCTTCGGCAACACATGAATCGATTGCTTTGGCATCGAGATTCCTTTGGTACCGTTGTTTCGGCAACGTGATATAATAAAAGAAAATTTCCCTATACTGGGTTGTTTATGTTGTCTTTATGACATCGTTCGAATCTTTTCCGCGTTGAGACTCGAAAAGTTTGTTTTTTACGCATTCGGGGCAATTACATGAGGTCTGTCCGGGTTCCTTCGGGGCTGTTAACGGATTTGTTCCTAAGTTTTCGCTACATTGCGATATTTTTCAGCTTGAAGCTGCCGCTCCGTGGGTCTTACTGGGTTTTCGTATAATGAATCACATACAGTTTGTTCCCAAAGTATCCCTTCGGGGTACATTTATTTTAAAGATAGCCTATGCTATAGAAATCTCCCTGGGTTCCCTCGGGTCCTTAACAGGGTTGTTTTTCGATAGTTAAAATTTACGCATCACACGTATATTTTGACTAAGTCCTGGTCATCGACACAGAGACCCCCAAGGGTTCTTAGAAATTCTTGGTTTGATCTTCATATGCGAAAATATCAACATTCGATTGCATGAAACTTATAATTACATGATTACTTGTTCAAATTACAATTTAAGGCTCTGTGCAATTGCCTTGGCAACTGGCTCGGCCTCCTGTTTCAGGTCCCTAAAGACGGCCTCTGTACAATTTGACGCTGCGCCTTCTACGAGTGTGCCTATGTCTACTTCAGGGTATCTGGATTTCACTACAGCTAGGACATGCACAAGACAAGCTTTAGATGATCTTTTGATGTAAGCCTTCAATTGTCGAGGCATGGCCTTCAGACGCTCCAGGAAGGATTGCGGAGCAGCAGGGTCTTCAGGGACCAAGGCCTTCACCACCGGATTCGCCGCCTTCTCCAGCAGCGCAATACGCTTCAGGGCTTCGGCCAGGTCTTCATCCGACTTCTTCATCTGCTGCATGGCTTCTTCAAGCTCCGACATCCTCTTGGTCGTCTGTTCAAGCTTCTCATCCAGCGTCTTCTTCTCCGCGAGATTTTTCCGGAGCTGGATGAGTTCTTCGGATACTGTTTATTTTCTTTATGCGTGTCTTCAAGATCCTTGGCTGCCTTCTTTTGCTGCTCAATAACTTGAATCAGCTGCACGTCAGCATCCTTGCGTTGTTGGACTGCAACTCTAAGTTGTTCCTTCATGATATCATGCTCCGCAGAGAGAGTCTTCAACGCTTCTTCATGACGGTTGGCCAAGTTTGACTAATCTATCATTTTGCTCTGGGTTGTTGTCAACTGTTGTTGCACCCCTGCTCCACAAGATCACGACAGGGTTGTTATACCAAATATGAATTGGATACCTAATTGCAAGACTTTAGCAGCATCATAGTACCTTTCAGCTCTGATTTGGCTGTGGCAAGCTTCTTCTTCAAGTCGTCCATCTCTGCGGCCAACTCCTTCGTCCGCAGGTGCAAAGTGCGGATCATATTGGCATCTTCCACCTCTTGGACTTTGCGGTCTTCGCGTTCGCGCTCCAATTCCTTTTGGAGGTGCTCCGCCTTGGCGTGCATCAACGAGATGTTGCGGATGTACTCTGTCTTCTGCCTTGATGCTTCACCGACGGCCAGCAGAATACAGTTATGAGATATATACTTATAATAACAATAAGTATATGGTTGTTTTCCATAGCTTGAAGTATGCCACTGCCCTCTCGGCATGGTACAGACCCCTGTCGATGTGCTCTTCATCCTCCTCCGCGTCCAAGACATACTCGAAGGATTGCGGATTTGGATTTAACATTGGATCGTAACTTCCGATGCGGAAGCTGCCGATCTCCTCTTCAGCTCCAGTACTCTTGGGTACTCTGGGGATTTCCTCGATCACTTGCTCTTGGGTTGATTGTTCGACTTGTTTACCCCTCGAGCACTCTGCTTCTGGCACAGCTTCCGCCCCCCTAACTTGGGATGTATCTATGTTGCTTGGGGGCTCAGCATTGTTCTGGTCACGGTGTTCAACCTCGGTTTCTTCTATCACTGCCTGCGTGACCAGTTGCTCAATATCCGCCAGCACCTCAGCAATTGTTTCTTCAACTTGCGCTTCTGCTGGTACTGGTGGGTTTGTTGATGGTGCGGCTGGCTGGACCTCTGGAAGAGTTGTTTGTGGCTCTTCCCTGGGTTCTTCTGGCACTGTGGCCTCTGGCACCTTCCTAGTCGCTGATGGAATTTCTTCAACTCTGCATCAACAACCTCACAGTCAGGATGAATTGTTATGAATACAAATTTTCTCACTTAAGTCAAGATCTACAGACTACTTACATGATGGTGGGCCGCATTGGGATTTCAGGCCCTCCCAGTGTGAACTCCTCTTCAGGCTCCTGCTCCACCGCCGATGGACCAGCTGGGTAGTGTTCTCCTACCATTAGTATTGAACTGGTATATGGCGCTGAGACAGGGTTGTAGATATTGTGGATGATTTCTTCTGATAGAGGCTGCTGGGCAGTGCTGCCTTGTTGCGACCGGCTGGTCTCGATTTCTCCAATTTCTATCCCCACAGATGATGGTATCTTTGGTTGTGGGGATATCTTCTCCTTCTCCTCCGGGATGACCCTTACCCGAGGCTTGGGCAGGGTCCGTGCTCTCTTGGGCACTGGCGCAATCAGCTCTGACGCCGCAGCCCTTTTTGACCCTTCACCTCTCTTGGAGGTTGCCCCTGCTTTGGCACGGGGTTCTTCAGCATCCTGATGTTCATCATGGGCATGTGGCTCATCAGGTTCTTCAGATGCAGCTGCCTTATCAGTATGTGGCTTGTCTTTACGCACATGATTCCTTACCCCTGGATCTACATAGCGGGCTAATAAGTTTGCTTCTTCGGCATTAGTTGGATCCAGGGGAGGCAAGCTCACATATAGTGATCGTCGGGCTTCATACTGTTATGGACAAGGAATTAGTTAATACTACGCTATAGTGACAAAGACAATGTATTGACTTTCAGATATGGTTCATACCTCGGGCGTCATGGTGACTGCAGAAATTTTCGTTATCTTTGGAAAATTTTCATCACCGATGACCAGATATTTCTTCAACAGCTGAATGACCCTCTTTTCAGACAAGTCACCGGTACCATTCCGTGAGGGATCAGCATCTCCAGAATACGAGTACCCTGGATTACAACATTGTTTGCAAGGCTGAATTCTCCTCAACAGAAATGACCTGTATACAACGGCTCTAGTTAACCTTTGCGCCTTCAGATCTCTTATCATATTGAGCAGTTCTGGAATCTGCATGACTTGATTATTCCAACAGTTTCGCTCCAGAATGGTTTCATCACTGGAGGATTTCCTGAACGGCTGGGCAGTTGTGGTTGATGGTTCCATACATAAAACCATTCCTTTTGCCAATCCTAAGGCTCTCCTTGGTGGAGTAATCCAGATAACTGGCTTCATGCCTTGGCGGAACTGGATCACCACTTTCCCAACCACTTGCGATGGTCCGCTTGATATCTTCACTCTGAATAGGTGGCGGAACAAGGCAAAGTGTGGGTCTATTCCAAGAACGCCTCACACAAGTGGATGTATATAGAAAGATTCAGAATAGAGTTGGGATTCAAATGACTCAATTCAATCCCATAAAATTGCAGCACTCGGCGGAAGAAATCACAGGTCGGCAAACCGAAACCAACTTTGTAAAATGCCTTCCATACCGTGAGCTCCTCGGTTTCCTCTGTGGGGTACTCATGACCGTGAGCACTCCTCCACCAACTGATCTCTTTGGGTTGCAAGCAAACCATCTGCTTCTAGAATCTTGATATATTTATCTTTTAGTGTACTGGTTGGCCAGTCACAAATTGGATCTTCCAAGCACGGAATGTCTCCAACGGGCGCTGCTTCATCAGTCGCCACGACTTCTTTCATGGCTTCTGCTTTCCTCTTCGCGCTTTTGCTTCGGCTGGATCCTTCACCACCGGCCATTGCAGTTTCTTGGGGCTTGGCGTGGATGGGATTCGGGCTCGAGGAGGTTGTGGAAGTGTTTGCGCAGTCTTTGGATTGCTAATAGAGCAATTGTCGCTAACCCTAGATCTGTTTCGCTAAAGGCGTGCGGATACAAGGGAGGCGAACGGTTTACATTGACTTTTCGAATCGTTACTTCAGCACTTTTCAATTTTGGTCCTTCCTTGATCCTATATTTGAATTTGTTCAAATTTAGGCTCGGGGCTGTGGGAATATTTTCAGGAAATATATTTCTGAAATTTTTTGGTTTCAATTGATAAATTCAAAAGGAGCTCTAAAAGAACTCGAACTTTTTCAGAAATTGATTCTCTTCAGATTCGGACTTCGAAAGAGCCTCGAATTTCTTCTTCAAAGATAAACAAAGCTCGGAGGCTGCCCAATTGGGCGTACCTATTCGGTGCGCACCAATCCGAACTTCAAGAAGATTTATGAGCACTTTATTACCTATTGAACAGCATGATTGCAACTTCCAAAAGCAAAGAACGCTGCGGGCTTCAAACAACCCTGGTGGGTCTCAAAGAACTCTGTATTTTCAACAGTGCTGTTCTTCAGGAGATAAGGTGCTCGGGGGCTTGTGGGTGTAGAGTCCTAATAGACTAAACAACCCTGGCGGGCTATCTTATGGGCCAGCCCAAGTACAAGACTTGACGTACATGACAAGGATTAGTCCTAGTCGGTTAGGATAAGTTGTATAAGGAAATTAGAGATAAACTTGTAATAGTCTCCTGATTTTATTACGGTTTTCCATGTAACCCTATCCTCCGGCATATATAAGGGGAGATGGGGACCCCATTCAAAGCATCTCATCTATACAAGACACACCATACAGGACATAGGGTATTACGCATATTGCGGCCTGAACCTGTCTAAATCGTCTCTTGTCACCTTCGATTCTAGATTCTCGACGACTTCTCCTCAAACCCTTCTCTCGGGCATCCCCTCGAGAATCTAGTCAGCATAACTCATCGACATTTGCGGTCCATGATTTCGTCGGGTTTCTTCATGCGCTTTTCGCGTTTCGTCGACTTCTTCAGTATGTTCGGTTTTATCCCTAAAAGTCGAGTGTCTTGAGAAGTTTTTGTCTAACGATGCAAACCGTGCTTTTTTCCAAGCCGATGTGTTTATTAACCAGGGTATCGTGGAGGGCACGGCTAGCGGGACTAACTACTCGAGCACGCAATCTTGCCGGGTTGTTTTCGCAAATTGCATGTGCTTTTGCATTTCGCTGACTTCTCAGTGTGTTTTGTTTTAGCTCTAAAGTCGAGTGTATCGAGAGTTTTGTCTGACGATGCAAACCGTGCTTTTTCCAAGCCGATGTGTTTATTAACCGGGGGTATCGTGGAAGGCACGGCTAGCGGGACTAACCACTCGAGCACATGATCTTGAATAGATACAGACACCAAAATAATCTCATATTATGAGACACTTCGCGTAATTTGCGTTCTCGTCGACTTCTTATGCGGGATCTACTCGCTCGTCGATTTTATCTTTGCGCAATGCGTAATATCTTATCGATTCGTCGACAAGACTGAGTAAATTTTAGTTTTTCAAATATTCTTCAACATTTGCTACATAATATTTATATTTTTACAGATCAAGCTTCGGCGCACCATCGCAGTTCCGCGAAACTTTCGTGCTCGGGGGCTGATGCAAGCCGGGTTCTTTTTTCAACAAAGAACTCGGACCATTGATGTTAGCCGAGTACTTTTTCAGCAAAGTACTCGGACATCTTTGCTTCAACAATGTTGCTTCAGATCTTCTTCAAATCCTGAAGTCCGGATCCTTAATTCGATTTTTTAAATCGGATCAAGGCTCGGGGGCTGCGGGTACGTCATCAAAGATTCTTCGAAAATTTTCGGTTAAATACCGAATCTCGGAGGCAACGCTAGGGTTCAAAAGAACTCGGATTCTTCGGAAATTGAAGCTCTTCGGGAAATATTCATTGTAGACCCTCGAATTCCTTCTTCAAAGTAAAACGAGGCTCGGGAAATAACGGTGCGCACCAATGAGATTCTCCAAAGAAGTTTTTGAGCACCTCAAAGTCTTCATACAATCAAACTGAGAGAACTCGGATGACTTCAAAACAACTCGGCGATATTCCAAGACTCACAACAAGGTTGTACTTCAGGCAATGAAGCGCTCGGCGGGCTTGTTGGGTATAGAAACCCCAGGTTCCCTAAACAAGCTAGACTCCTACTAGGACACCTTGTCCTACTAGGACTCCTCAATTGTAATTGACTAGGAGACTTACCATGTAAACCTTGCCCCCTTGGATATATAAAGGAGGGCAGGGGTCCCTAGATTAGACCATCGAACAACGCCGTCAGGCATTGTATCGAGCAACGCCGTCAGGCATGTATCGAAGCAACGCCGTCAGGCATTGCAACACATCTCATCTATACAAGACACACCATACAGGACGTAGGGTATTACGCATATTGCGGCCTGAACCTGTCTAATCGCCTCTTGTCACCTTCGATTCTAGATTCTCGACGACTTCTCCTCAAACCCTTCTCTCGGGGCATCCCCTCGAGAACCTAGTCAGCATAACTCGCCGACATCCGCCACAATTGCAAGGATAAATAATAACATTAGCCGGCTTGTCAATAGCCGACTCTTGATTAGTAGGAATCAGATCTACACTATTTTTTCTATTAAGCAGGTCCTCCACAAATACAAGCAAATCAGTTATAAAATCAGCTGTGGACTTACAATGCTTTGGTAGATCAAACATCTTGTACTCGTTGATGGCGGATATCTTCATCATGATGACGCCTCCTTCCGTTACCCGATACAGTGAGAATGCATATTTATGTCAATGCCTTTGCGTAGGTCATCCGGTAATGCTTCAAGTGCCATCATATTGCTAGAGTTGGATAGATCGGCCATGGTAGCCTGATTCTATTCCCCAGCGGAGCCACCAAAATGTGTTGGCGCAAATTATGGACCAGCACACGTAGAGGCCAAAACTAGCATGCTACGTGTGCAGCGATCAGCGGCGCAGATCGTCGCAGGCCACCTCTCAAAAAAACTGGTAGTATCCGGTTTTTCGCCGGGACAGACCAACAAACGCCAACTCCCGAAGAGGGACCCCGTCGGGGAAAGGCGCACCTTTGGGTTGCCCTAGGCTCGGCAGACCAGGCTAGGACGCCTCCTCATGCCATGTTAGACAGCGAGAAGAATAACAATGGGGTTGGAAAAGATGGTAGGGCAAAGAGATAAAAAATGGGCGTTAAAGGATAAAAGATAAATTGGTTTGGATCGATTGGAACCCTCAATGGCCGTGACCTTTTGAGTATTAACTAGGGTTGCGGGAGGTCTTGCCCGCAAGGAATCATTTTACAAATACGAATATAACAAAATCTCCTAATTTTCTCGGACTCCCTACCAAAACTGGTAGGCCCGTTTTGCTATTGCCAGATCGTTTACAATTCACCAGATCGGCTAAATGCCATTTTTGTCATCAACACCCTCGTATCAAAACAATTTGCGTGCCTGATGTTATATTTCTAAGAGGAATCTAAACTGAGAGGCCTCTCCATTTAGACATAAATGGAGAGACATTTAGGTTTCTTTCTTAAACACAAATACAAAGAAGAGAAAA